>CAKNYM010035499.1:0-35431 GCA_932195095.1 Andricus curvator
GGTATCAACTTTCTGGTTCTATTTCCTTTCTTGCATTGAATCAATTGACCCAATTTGCACCTTTATTTGCTGACATCGATATCCAACCTGATCTTCCATGGTGGATCTCGATCCCTTTCTGGGGCAAAGACTGCATTTGTAGGACTAGTTCTGCTGCCTAACGTTCTCACGGCTGCATAATACACAAGTATGCATCTCTAACGCAGTTAGTGTCGCGTTCAAATGCATAGGTAAAACCTTGCTGTTCATGTGTTATTAATGTCCGGATGTGGTTTTAGTGGATCCGGTACTTGATGTACATTGTCCCTAGAACTGAAGCCTGTAGCTCCAATCAGGTCATCGTTGTCCACATCTTCCAAAGGGATTTCATCAGCAGGAATCTTCTGTTCTGCTTCCATTTTGACGGCATCTATTTCAACAGCCGAAAGCAATCTCTTTACAGATAGTCAACGTTTTTGGTTTGCTAGATTTAGCTCAATTATTCTTGTGTCTTGCTCTGGGTACTGGTTGATGGTGTTCTCTCCTTATACTTCGCCTACTTTTCTCTGCCAAGGAATAAAAGAACCTCACATCTTTTTCATCTGTTATGTCCATTTTAATTTCCTTCTTGTTTGCTGAACCTCTGCTTCTGCCTCTTGTTGAATTAGGCCGTATCCCTATGGAGGACGTGGTGGTGCTGGATCATCATCAGGTTGCGCAAAAACATGAATTGCCGCTGCTTTATCTCTCAGTGCAGCTTTCTGTAGCTGATTTTCATCACCGACGTTTTTCCACGCCAAATTAACCTGTAGTTTAATCTCCATTGCTCGGCCTTCTGAGATGTGTAGATTAGTCCTGATAGCAATCACCTTAGTTTTTCTTTACGCGGGGATGCTTTGCAGCAAACTTTGTCCGGAAGTTGTATCCTTTTTCGGTTTTAGTTTTCCGAGGGTGGTTTAATTCCCTTACGCTAATGACAGTTAAACTCGTAGTATAAGGATATATATATATATATATATATATATATATATTTATTTATTTATTTATTTCGGATAACCTATAAACGAAATTAAGAGATCCATATTTCTATATACCTTCGGAAAGAAAACGTGAAATTTATGAAAAAAAGGAAGGATAAGCTTAGGTATCTCAGGGGTGGTTCTTTAAATCGCAACTGCTATTTTACGTAATAAAGAAAATGCTGTAACTCGGCATTTACTGTTGACAAAATAACGATTCTAGGGTTTACAACAACATTATAATAATTTAGCGACAAATCATACGCGATTCTACCGCTAGAATAGCTCGGAAACTATCAATTACGGCTTGAAATAAAGAAAAGACTCTAATGCTACCACGTGGTCGATGGCACGAAATCCCGACATGTGGCCATTTTGTAAAATCGGTACACAGACCTCTATCGCGAATACGCTACAAATCCGATCGAAATCAATGTTTCAACAAAAAGCACTCAAAAAGCGGCCAAACTCGACAATGGTTTGAGAACTGACTCACAATCTCTAGTCTCGCAATTGCCTCGCTAGCCGAAATATAAAAGAATTACCTCAGCCCTTTTCCTCGGTAGTATGTCCAATATATATAATGCAAAAATATCCACTATAATATCCCAAAATATCCAAAGTGAATCCAAAAAAAACATTCAGGAATCCATTCAAAATAAAATCCTGAAGTGATTACAATTCAACGATATGCGAAACTTGGCTCATCTCGCCCGTGAAAGACCAAGAACGAAAGTGACGGAGCTAAGCAATGCTCCACGACCGTGAACTCGAAGGGTGCTCGCGTTAAGGCGCGTTCACAAATATAGAGTCGCAACAAAACTGCCGGGAAAACTGAAAACTAAATAACCACTAACTACAACTATAAACAATTATTCGCAACAATATATACATATATGTACAGATGTAAATAAGGCAACAATACTTTGAAAATGGTTGTGAAGTTACCGAGTTTTACAATTGTTAAGAGTCTTTTTTTGCTCAGTAGAGTTCCTCCGCAGCGGCTGAATTCCATGGTTGATAGGTTCATTTCACAGTCCATCCGTCGACCGATGAGGCCACACTTGCCAGGTTTCCGATCATTTTTTTACAACCTAAGGATCGTGACGCCACATTTCCAGGTAATTTGGCGCTTAACTGGGTTCCATAGTTACTAACAGGGTCGAGTATCCCAGAATCCTATTGTCATGGCGTGAATATCGTGACGACATGCCTCAGTGAAATGGCGCTCAGAGGCCGGTTGAAGATGATGGAGTCGTGCAGGTTAACTGGGCAGGATGCTTAATGACGGCCATTACACGGGCTGAGTTCGGTAACTATGGTTATGGAAGTGAGGTTGAATTATAAGAGAGTCATCAGTCCTAGTTCCAGGGTGCGTTAGGGACCACTGTCAATCCTTCAACGTGGCAGAGTCCAACCCTGATTGCCATACAGTTGTTGTCAACGGCGTCGATATTGTGACGTCACGCCTCGGTGACGTGGCGCACAGAAGCTGGTAGAAGATGGCTGCGTCGTGCGATGATGAGTGGGCCGTATGCTTAAGGCCCGTTATTAGTTGGAATGAGTTCGGTAACCATGGAGATGGAAGGGAGGTTGGATTATGTGTTAGTGATAGGTCCTTTAGCCAGGGTGCATTTAGAGCAACGCAGTCACCCCTGTTAATCGTCCAACGTGGCATAACCCAACCCTGGTTACCATCGAGTTGTTGATGTGGTCGAAATTTTGACAAGTGCCGACGTCCGTAGCATGAAAACAGACGTTTACGAAGGAATAAATAATCATGATGCATAGCAATTTTTGGTGAGTGCCCTTGAATCGAGGTGTGACCTTCGCTCTTGGTTCTCGTGATTGAATATTTATCGTGGATTCCATCTCAATGTGTAAGATTTTTAAAGTGGCAGAGATGCAAAATTTACCCTGTCACAGTTTCAAACCTTGCACTTTCATATTAGAGACGTCCCAATTCCTCTTTCATTGTGGTATCCCACTTGATACTCTCCCAAGTTACTTCTGTTGAGGTGGTTGGCTGCAAATTGTTAACGCTAGCCAAAGCATCTTCAAAAGACACAGTTGCTGTTCCGATGTTGACCGTTTAACGCCGTCTAGATAACATGATCGCCGTATCGTTCCGGTTTGCGGATCGTTCGTTTTGGGCAAACAGAAATAACCTTTTGATTTTCGTCGTTTTCGCTGAAATCGTTTTGGGTTAACCTTTTAACCTTCTACGTTTTGAGAATTGGATGATGCATGAATTGACACTGGGTCAGATTCGTATTCAGAATCTACAATGTCATCGTTATCATTTCGAGCCGGTTTCAAAGTTTTGATTGCTCAGCGTGCGCAGTCGCAGCATACCTCTGTCCGGATGTGTCTATTCGCAAGTCGGCGATTCCATATGTATCGGTAGGATAAATTTTCGTAATTACTAAAGAATTATGATTTTCACCCAACTAGGTTATTTTGGAAACAAAACATGAATCTGTAACTAAGGAGATTAATTTTCTACCAATAAAGGCAAATTTTTAACAGAATAAATCAATTTTCGAACAAATAGTTGAACTTTGAACTATAAAAATACATTTTTAATAAAAAATGTAATTGCTACATTTTCAAAAAATGAATTATTTTTTTACCCAAAAAATTCGGATTAAAAATTTTTTATTCTAGCCAAAGTGATGAAATTTCAACTCAAGTTACACATCTCAATCCGAAAAATAATTTTTTAACAAAGTAGTTTATTTTCCAACCAACTAGTAGAATTTTCAAACATTAGGATTAAACTTCTACCAAAATGAGGGAAATTTTCAACAAAATAGTTAAACTTTCAACTAAACAGATGAATTTTCATAAAAAATAACGTCTTTACAAAATTGTTGAATTTTTAAACACATAATTGAATTTTCAACTATAAATATCAATTTCCACCCGACTGGATTAAAGTTCAACCTAAAAATACGAATTTTCAACAAAATACATCAATTTTCAACCAAGTAAATGAATTTTCAACCCAAAAAAGTGGATTTTCAACCCATTAGTTGAATCTTCAACCAAAGAAAAATAATTTTCCCAACAAAAAAAAAATTGTAAATAAAGTACATGAATTTTCAAACCAAGTAGTTAAATTTTGAAAATGAAGTGAAATAAAATTTCAACCAAATAGTTACATTCAATTAAAAGAGATAAATGGTCAACCAAAAATTGAATTTTCAACAAGACAGTTTGAGCTTCAACTAAGTAGTTGAATTTTCATCTAAAAAAGATAAATTTTCCAGCAAAAACATTTTTTTTCATCAAAAAGGACAAATGTTGAGCAAAATATATGAATATCCATCCAAATAGTAGAATTAGCTACCTGTTTTTTTTTAATTATATAAAAGTATGTGGATATGAACGCAGAGCGCTCACCCAACCGCTAAATAAACAAGCCGCAGACTAAGAGGAGGAAGCGACATTAAGACCAAACGCGGAAAGTAAGCACTCTCTGAGAGATGATAGCGATTTCAGGACAAGGAGAAACATTTACATCAAGATTCCTCCGAAGCCCCAAGATCTGAATGAATGGATGCCTCCCTCAGTGAGGATATCTTGAAGGAGTCCACCCTCTAGACCATCAATTTTTCAGTTTAAGGCTTAAACCAACGATGGATCAAAAGACCAAGAGAAACTTGCATCAACTAAAACAGAAGATTGGATGGGAAAGATAGACTCCGTCCCGTATTCAGTGCTCCCAACGCGGGCAACTTGCACTACTGCGCATGCGATGTATAAGGCGTTTCATTGGCTGCCGTTCGCGCGCTTATTTGAAATGTTAAAAAATACAATTTTTTTATTTATTATTAATAATCAAAAATAATTTTTTTAACATGTTCAAGTGGTACGTGGATGGTTTTTAATATATTCTTGGCATTACGTTTTACAAAATAAAAAAAATAATTCATTAAATAACACGATTTTTTTATTTTCGGAATATTCATTTTATTTTTCAACCTAATGCTCAGCATATATTAAAAAACATCCACATACCACTTGAACATGTCAAAATATAATTATTTCTAATTATTAATAATAAATTTAAAAAATGGTATTTTTTAACATTTCAAATAAGCGCGCGAACGGCAGCCAATAAAACGCCTTATGCATCGCATGAGCAGTAGTGCAAGGTGCCCTCGTTGGGAGCACTGCTAGTATTCAATGTCATTGACTACATAACATATAGTTGGCTGTTTAAGGAAAGGGTCCGAAAGTTCTCCTACAAACTGAGGATCTACCATCAGAAACTGAACAAGTAAAAGTTGCTGACAATCAAGCAGCACATTGTTGAGAAAATGCGCGTGCTAACTGTTGAAAGGAGAACAATACAGAAGAGGAAGGAGTGAATCAGGAAGAATCAACAATTTCTCGTGGACCCATCGCGCCTCTTCAGCGGTCTCATTGCTTCTGTTTAAAATCCCACCTTCTTATCTGAAAATGATCGTGTGACAATGAACAGCATCACCTTCCAAAGAGGCGTTTTTCAGGGCCTATACATACATGGGTGTACCTGAGAGCCGCATTTAGTGCATAAAATCTCTGAAGGAGTCTCTCCGAAGGAGATACAAGCGTCTTCAACAGATTTGGTCTTCCAATCTGTCGGTATTGAACAAGGTATCTGCGACTGACATGCTTGCCATCTTGGTTCTACTCTAATCGTTTGGGATATTTCCAAGGGCTGAGCATGAGCTCAATGCCTTTTATATGGGAGAGATACTCTCCTAAAGATGGTCAGGAAACACGAGGTGATTGGCAAAGGAACGTTCCTCTACAAAGTCGCGGAGCAGGCGGCCGAGAACCTTGGCTGAATTTTATCATCAGGAATGAGAATGTGCCCCACTTCTAAAAGCCCAAGTAAAGAAAACAGAGGTTAAGAAATTCTGCCAACAGCGCTTCGGCAACAAAATGCACGGAAACTTTCACAGAAATATAAAAAACAACTCTGGTCGAAGGAGCTAAACTTTGCTTTCGTCAGATCATCAGAACCTAATTCAGGCACAGAAGGTTTCATTTTTGCATGCCAGGACGGTGTAATTTCTACCTTAGTATAATGTGACCGCATTTTACTGCATGAAGTTCCCAGCGATCGGTGCCGAGCGTGTCATGCACTGACTGAGTACCTATAGGACATACATATACTATCCAGGTGTCATTATCACGCAGGAACTAATTGGTAGTAGTTTTCTACTAATTCAAATAGTGCCGATTCGTTTACTGGTAATTAGTAAAAATCTACTAATTCAATGAGTAAGAATAACTGACTAAATGAATTAGTAACTGTATCTACTAAAGAAATTGGTAACGTTACTGCTAAATGAATTGGTAAACAGTTTTAACATAAAATGTGTTTTTTCACTGTATACCATGGAAAATGCACAAATGCACATGTAACACTTACTTTTCGATAAAACGTAAATGTTTTCATACACTAATCGGTTTAAACTATGCAGGGCAATAATAAAATTCAAGGAGCAGACAAGTTAGTTCGCGTAGAGGCCGACAGTGTCGCATATCATGTTTAAATCCCCAATAGCAATTCATTGTTACTCATTGAATTAGTAAGTTGGTACTACTAAGCAGATTAGTAGAATACCCTTACTAATTCATTTAGTAACCTAAATCTTACCATTTCATTTAGTAGAAAGTGATAAAATTACTAATTTAACAGTCAGATGTACTGCTACTAATTCAATTAGTAAAATTTCTACTAATTTGGATTTAGAGAGTACGTATCTCTACAGACACAATGCGCCCTAAGGGTGTTTCACTACCATCTTTGTCGCTCTCGTGGTGATGGCCGTTACCCAGCCCTGCCAAACGCTCCGAGGGAGATAGAGTCAATTTTTCAAAACGAGATTTGCCAAATTTCCTGAAATGACGATTTTCGAACAGCAAATTAATTTTTGATTCGGTCACACCTAAGTAGGCAGTGTCCGGAGAAAAAGAGATATTGAAAAGTAGATATTGAAAACATTGACATTTGACCAAAATATATGGATATTATGGCATAATATCTAATATCTTGTATTCGATATAAAAGATAATACAGGGAAATTCCTGTTTATATTGAAAATATAAAATATGTGGTATTATCCGTTAATGTCTAAGATATTAAAAAAGTCCAATTTTATCGGGGCAACGTCGTTGACGTATAGCGTGGCGACAAAAGATTTTAACCCCGCTTTGTCCGTATCTTGAGCAATCGTCGCGTGTGTTGTGGTTTTTTCGAATATATAAATATAAATATATATATATATATATATATATATATATATATTGCGTTAAAAATTTTAGTGGAAAATGGATTAGGTGTTTTTGGATATGGATATCAGAATTTTCTCAAAAGAAATCAGGACTAGGCGCTATAGGCATCATTTATGTTAGCCTTTAACAGCGCGTTATCCGCTGTACACGAGATTTAAATAATTATCAAGAACGAGGCGAATTCTTGAGGAATCTGATATCAAAAACATAGGACGACGATGTAAAATCTTTTTGGATTTGATAGAAATTGTCATGCGTCACAGGTAATTTTAGCGCAATTAAAAATATTTTTTGAATACATTAGATTCTGCCCTTTAATATCTTGGACATTGTCAGGTAAAATCTTCTTTTTAATATCTATAGATGCTCTACTTCAATATCTAGATTTGTGCCCCATAGTCGAATCGCTAAGATATTAACTAGTAATATCTAGATAGTCTTCTTTCATATATATTTTTATCCGAGTGGAAAAACGTTCTTGTTGACATCTCAAAAGGACGAGTTCAATTGAGCGTCTCACGGTGAAGACCTGGTTCCCTTTGCGGAAGGAGCAGTTAGCTATCTTCGACCCTCCGCATCATATCGGTCAGTAAACTGAACGATGGGATGACGAGAGTCCGAACACATTGCCTAGCGGGAACCACACGCAGTTTCCGCTTCCAGCATACTCTACGTCATTTATTCATACTGAAAGAAAGTTTATATTAGTAGGTGTGAGCAGGATCAGGAAGGGAAAGGTAGGAAGGAGTTTCAGTCTCATCTGCTCTGCGAGTCTGCTGCGCAGTTTGGTCTCAGCGTGCACGTTCCTTTACATTTAGGCTCCGAACCCTGAATGCTGAGTTGATCGCGTATACAATAGTATTCCGCTAAATTTGCGTTCTTCAGCGAGAGGACTATTCTAGCCCGCAAACAGTTCCGTCCTGTGACGCGCAAAACGTTCGCATTCGAGCGGCATGCGCTGCATGATTTTTTCTACCCCGTACGTGGATTCTACATTACCGGCTAGTTTGAAGCTTTTCAATTTCGCGTTTAGGTTTCCGTGCCTAATAAGGTACTGGGTTTTTTAGTAATCTAGGGATACCTACTTGGACTTCATCCTGTTAGGGATTGTCGGAAAATAGGCAAAAGTGATTCTACCTTTTTCAGACTGGCCCCATGCAGCCTGCCACAAGCGACAGATTTCCCATCGTATCCTTTGCCTCGTTTCACTGTCATTTTCAGTGCACACAACTGTAAGTTTTCCAATCTCAACATCTTCTCCTTTCCCGAGACTATACGCCGCAGCTCATTCTTGGAGCACTCGGAGGTATTTTTCAGTCGCCAGAGGTAACCGTTCCGCTGCCGCGTAAGTTACGATTGGGGCATAACCTCTAGTGAAGCTGTCGGAAGATATTATAGCGTATTCCCCATTTCTTACTCGCGACTTTATGTATATCACTAAACGAATGACTTATTTTCGCGCTCACGTTTTCAACATCTTCGTTCATTTTCATCCCCTGACTAGTTTAATTACTGGTGCTTTAAATTTATTATTAGATGGGTACCTTCTTTTTGTATACTTATTGGCCTTTTTCTGCCGTGAATTATATTTAAGGTAAATCATCTCAGTTTACGTCTTAGATAATTTGAGCTGCGCTCCTGTGCACCATTCGTGTATCACGTTACATATTTCTTGACCATTCTTTTGTAGTGATCTCATTGACTTACCGTGTATTGCCGCCGTTAAGTCATCTGCATACGCAATAAAAATCTTTCTTCCAGAATCTGAAGAAGACTGTCAAAGTAGATATTTCAAGCACACGGCCCGAGAACTGATCCTTGCGGACAGCCTCGGGGCGCCCATATAGAAACCTCACCTCCATCCCATGCGATAAACATGCGCCTATCCGTGAATTAAATCTTGTGTACCCCAAAGACATTCGCAGGGCTCCTTCTTTCTTTCAGACCCTGGAATACTAGGAGCCAGCTGACATCAAATGCCGCATAAATATCGAATAAAATTCCCAAGGCATACCCTCCATCCTGACGTTCCTCCACAATCTTTCGGTTTTAGCACATTTTCTATTATCTATATCAATTTGCTATCATTTACCATTCTACTATCTATATCAATTTCTATTTATATTAGAACAGCACCAGGAGACTTATTGTTGTACAAGCGTTTCAGAATTGTCCCAGCCTTCTCAAGCGTGAACTCAGGTTCATCAACTTCAGCATTCCGTTCATTCTCGCATGATCCACCAGCTTCCCCAGTCATATGTTGAGCATCATCCAGTACAAAAACGTCAATAAGCCATTCTGCTGTTTCTTGTCTACTAATTGCCATCGTTCCATCTTGGAGTTAAATTGAGCTTTGGATACCCTGCAATTTGAGCTTTTCCGTTTGCAGGTTTTCGGAATCGTGGCCTGACGTCGTGCTTCAAGACTTCGACAAATGAACAATATTCGTAATTGGATTCGCTTCTCCGGCAGACTAATATGTCACTGCCAAGAAAAAAAAAATAAAGAAAGATATCAAGACCTTAAAAGGGAGCTGCAGCGACTGTACCTAAAATATTCGGTTAAAATAATTTTGATTGTGAGCGATGCTCTCAGAGGAGCAAAGCTTTCACTGGTTTGAAACTTCAGAGCCATGAGCGCGTGCCAAAAACATGCCGAGGCACTTGCAATACAGATGCAGAAGGCTGTCATCCTTCAGTCGCCCCGTTTCATCACGACAGAGGAGGGTTTGGCTGGCCTGTCATTGTGATTTCGTCGTGCCCTGTGACCACCCACCTGACGGTCGTGACATGTGGCCATATGTGTGATTCAGCGCGGTTCTACTGGGAGTCAGTGTCATTTCCATAGACATTGCAGCGCCTCTCTCTCTCACCTCCTGGCCCCCCCCCCCTGGATTAACAAAAGCGACGGTATAGCGATTTCCGGTAAATCGAGGTCCCAGTGTATCGTTATTTGAGAAGAAAAAAAAGTTGCAACAAAAATGACACTGCGGAGAATGAGAATGCAGCTATGTTCATATTATAGATTCACACTTGAAGTATTCTTGTTTCAAGATAAAAATATTATTTCGAATATATAACAAATGAGCTGCAACAAAGATGATATCGCTGTTTCACTGTGCTCACTCTGATTATTTTTTTTTTTTTTCATTTTAGGGAAGAAATGGTGTGGATAGAGGAAGTAAGCGGGTGGTTAGGTGATAATATAGGAAGAAATGGCGATAAGGGGTCGGTGGAAACGTAAGAAAAGTTCTTGATGTAATTTTTATTGGCTTTTTACACTTTTGTTCGACTTCTGTTCACAAACAATATTGTATATTTGTTTTAAACAAAATCATTGGCGTTCTGGTGGTGCCAGGCTCAACCAATTTGGATCAGCAGCTTCCTTCTGAGCGGCTTCTTGTGCAGCTGCATGCCGAGCGGCCTCCTGCGCCTCCTGTTCGCCTTCCGGTTCCCTACCTCTGAAGGCCGGCCTGTGGTAGAGCTGCATCTCAGAAATCTGTCCATAGGGTGCGTTGTGCGCATGGGCTGGGTTCTGCCCTCTTGCGAGCCTGGCTGCGCGCCTGGATTGTCTAACATTATAAGTATATGTTCCGATATGAGAAACATCCGGTGGATGGTTGAATGATTGCAAGTCTCCATTTCCATCATAGTAAAAACCTTCGGGTGGAACAGGAGCCTGCCTGTTTGCCAGCCGGGCTGCGCGCCTGGATCGTCCAACAGTATTAGTATATGTTCTGAGATGATAAGCATTAGGTAGGGGGTTGAGTGGTTGAATGTTTCCATTTTCATCACAATAAAAACCTTCAGGTGGCGGCGGATTGCTCTGCGAACTTAATTCTGAAACAGAAGAAATATAAACATGTGAATTATAATCTTTATCAAAGGAATTAGGTAAAAATACAATAAATATAGGGTAACAAGCTGCATATAGCTATGATTCTTGATTCATTCATATTATAAGTTATGCTTACCAATAGAATTAAGTAAAACCGCCATGGTGAGGAAAATAGTCCCCACAATGATCCGCATTGTAGATAACTAAAGATACTATTGTTTCTTGTATGAATTTGGATGTACTGTATACGTGTTGCACAAGAACCTCTGGCGTCATACTGAATAATAAAGCAAACGAAAAGAATGACTGTTAAGCTCAATTTCAAACAAATGATACATTACGGAAGAGACAAATTCAATGAATATTTACGAATTTTGTTTGCGTTCGAAACTCATGATGCAATCGCCATCTTTCACATAATAATCATCAAAAATAATTTCAGGAATGCATGCATTTTTTTCAATTATCTAATTAAAAATAATTAAATTTTCAATGTTTAGTTCCTAACAAAAAGGTAATCAAAATCAATGATTTTCAAACCTGTTGGAATAATATTTTATTTTATATCGTGTATACGAGTATAATCCATTATTTTTCAAAATTCGGAACTTCTACTTTTTCGGAAAAATTATGTCATCCCCTATCATGAATTTGGAAGATTATGATTTTAGAAAAATTAAAGTTTAATGGCATTTGTTGGAGTTACAAATTTCCTAAATTTAAGGTGCGGTTGCGTAAAAGAATTCAACATTTCGTTAAACTTAGTAGTTTTTTTAATAACGAAGAATACATTGAACATTTTTGGCCTCAGATCAAGAGAGTTCAACCTTCAACGAGAATGATGAAATATTTATTAACACATAAGTTAACACTACGTCGTAATCATTTATTGAACTTACAAAATTTTCAAGCTAGAACATTATGGACAAAAAAATATTATCAAAACACGTCAAGAATAGTTTCCTTGTGAAAAGAAGGTTATAGATATGATTTAAAAAATACCTACCAGTATTTGAGATATTTGATATTTCAAAAACAGGCAATGTATACATTTTGCGAAAATATTGCAATTAAAATGGAAAATGTGAAGTTCTTGAAAATGTTGTATATAAATATCTTTTAGGGGTAAAGAATAAGACATCTAGGATTTAGAACAATTTTAAAGGGAATTTTAAAATGAAGGTCAAGTTCTTTAACCATATATTTTCGATAAAAATTAAAAAATGTAAAGCAATTTCAAAAATTTTCTTTTAAGAGTGTTAGAAATTTTCTAGTATATGGCAAAAAGATTTGAAAATTATCTTGATGACACATTTAATTTTGATGAAAATTGAAAGAAGTTATATGCGTTTATACATTTTAAAAATTTTCAAGCAATAAGAAAAACTATTTTTCTGATATATAAAGGAATATCAATCCAAATTTTTCATAGATATCAAATATTTTTTGAACCTATCCTAATGAAATTTTTGAATAAAACAAAATTTTATGAATATGAGATTCTGAAAATTATGCAGTTTTTGTTATTAAGAGAATTTTCACCAAAAATGTAATTTTGAAACAAGCGAAATGAATTTTCAAGTAAAAAATATAAGTTTTTAACCGAAAATGGAATAGTTACATTTTCAGTTTAAAAATTAATTTTCAAACAAAAAAAATAATTTTCAACTGGTTGAATTAACTAAAAAACACGAATTTTTAATAATATAGTTGAATCCTTAACCAAAATGATTATTTTTTCAAAACACAAGATTAATTTTCTGATCTAAGAAGACGAATATTCAACAACATAGTTAAATTTTCTACTCTCAAGGTGAATTAATTTTCAACTCCAAATGTAATAGTGAAATTTTCAGTTGAAAAAAAGTTAATTTTCAACCAAAAAAGAAATATGCCTGCTCAACGAGCATATATTTTGATTAACGATTCATTTTTTTCAAACTATGACTATTTGGAATTTTAATAGCACGAAATTAATAACCAGTTCATTCAAAATATTAATTAGTGAATTATATAAATTATACAATATATATATATATGTGTGTGTGTGTGTGTGTGTGTGTGTCATTGGCAGAATAAAAAAAATCGTACGAACGATGCGTATACTCCCTATCAATCTCAGTTTTCTATTTTTAAAAATGTTTCCTTTAAAATATATGAAAATCATTAAAATAGAAATAACAATAATTAAAATGAACTAAAAGTCAAGAAAATTGGCGTCACGATTACTAGGCTATTTACTTTATCTTGAAGATTTGCAATTGAAGATCCATCAATTTCCAATGTGTTTAATTTTTAAATAACAAAACTCTTGAATATCACAGATGTATAAATAAAATGTCTTAAATTTTGATGATTTAGAAGATCAAAAGTTAATTTTTTCAATCTTAAATCTTTCAAATTTGAAGAAATTGCGAATGCAAATCATCAAAATTGCATACTTATCAATTGTAAATTTTGAAAATAGTATACAACAATTTTTTTAGTTCGGATGATATTGAAGATCAAGAGTCAAGTTTTAAAGATTTAAAAATGAAAATTCCTTAATTTTAAAGATTCACAATTTAAAATTCCTTAATTTGAAAGATTTTGAATTAAATACTCTTCAATATTTAATCTCTAGAAATCCTTTTGGATATCTTAGTATCTTGAAATCTTTGGAAAACGTAAAAATCTATTTATAAAATCAAATAATTGTAGTGCCTTTAATATAATTTAAATAAAACTTATTTATTGAAGTTCTCTAAAAAATCCGTTTAAATGCCCAGAAGTCTTTGAAATTCCTTGAAATCCTTGAAGATTTATTAAAATCCTTAAATCTTGTGCACTCTCTGAAGAACGTGAAAATCCATTAAAAAAGTATAAATCACTTAAATCCCTTGAAATCACCAGGATACCCTTCAAATTTAATTCAATTTATTTTCGAAAGTTCACTAGAAATTTCTTGAAATCTTTGGAAATCCTACAATAGTCTTTAAAATCACTTAAAATTTGTATATCTCTTAAAATCTTTTTAACTCCCTTAAAATCTTTCACAATTCCTTAAAATCCCTTGAAATATTTGGAAAACGGAAAAATCCATTTAAAAACGTACAAATAATCTGAAATCCCTTCAATATAAATTAAATTAAACTTATTCATTAAAGTTCTCTCAAATCCAGTTTAGATCGCTAGAAATCTTTGAAATCTCTTGAAATCTTTCCAGATTTAATAAAATCCTCAAATTTTACAAAATTTCTTAAAATAGCTTAAAACTTCTTAAAATCTTGGGAATCGTTATGAGTTTCCTTCAAATACAATATAATTTAATTTATTTTATTTTCTAAAGTTCAGCTAAATCATTTGAAATCTTTAGAAATACTATAAAGTTCTTTGAAATCACTTGAAATGTTTCTAGGTCTTGGAATCCTTTATAATACCTTGAAATCTCTGAAAAACGGAAAAATCCATTTTAAAAAGTTAAATAATTTGAAATACGTGCAATGTAATTTAAATAAAACGTATTGAAATAATTGTAAAAATAATTGAAATCCCTTAACATAATTGGACATTTATTAAAATCCTTGAATCCTTTGAAATTCCTTGAAATATCTTTGAACCCTCAAAATCTTTGGAAAACGTGAAAATCAATTGAAAAAAGTATAATTCATTTGAAATCTCTTAAATATTTCAATTAAATTAAGCTTATTCAATAAAGCTATTTAAAAAATATCGTTTAAAGCCCTATAAATCTTCTAAATCTCATAAAACCCTTGGATATTCAATAAAATCTTTGAATATTGTAAATTCATTGAAATACCTTAAAATCCCTCAAAATCTTTGAAATCTCCAGGAATTACTTGCAACCTTTCATTTAATTTATTTTCCAATGTTCACTAGAAATCCTTTAAAATCTTTGAAAATCTTACAAAATTCATTGAAATCCCTTAAAATCCTTGGATATTTAACAAAATCCTTTAAAATTCCTTGAAATACCTTCAAATCGTTTAAAATTGTTGGAATCCCTAGAAATCCCTTGAAATTTCTTTTTATGTATACAATTTTTTTAACAAAGTTCACTGGAAATTCTTCAAAATCTTTGGAAATCCTACAATTTTCACTGAAATCCCTTGACATTTTTGAAATATTTTGAAATCCTTTGGAATTCTTCACAAATCCGGAAATGTTTTTAAAATCTTTAAAATTCTCTGAACTTCCTTGAAGTGTTCCGAAATGTCTTAAAATCTGTGGAAATGTTTAAAACCTCTTGAAAACCGATGAAATCTTTTAAAATTAGTTGAAATATTCAGAAAATCTTAAATCCTTTTTAAAGCCTTTGAATCCGTTGAAGTCCTTCAAAATTTGTAGAAATCCTTTGGAATCCCTTAAAACCTCCCGATATGTTTGGAAATCTCAGCTAAGCTAATAAATAAGTCACTCATTTCTAAATTATCTATTTTTGATATATTATTCAATATTTTAACATTCTTTATTTCAATACAGATTTTCTTAAAAGGATTTTCTATAATGATTTTTCTAGAATCACGAATAATTATAAAAAATTCATTATAGGAAAATTATTTTAGGCCTACACTGAATTTCCTATGATATTTTTTCGTGAGGGGGTATTACAAGGTATTATGAAGGTTTGAATGGTATCGCAGAGAGAGTGTACACTAGGGTGGTCCAAAATGTATGGGCAAATTTTTTTATCGAATTTGTATGCTTATCGCCGAGAAATGTATTTGAATCCACTGAAAAATAAATCCATTTTTTAATGATATTTACTATAGAGGTGGTGCAACTCTCATATACTTTAACGCGTATTTCCCACAAGAAAAATGGCGTTTTTGTAAATATTATTGAGAATCGTCATTAGTAGAGGAATCGAGTTGAAACTTAAAATATCTCTTGAAAATTAGCCATAGAATACGAATAAAATATTACGTTTTCAACATCATCCCAATAAGTATGTTTTATAGGGTCCCAAAAAAACCCCATAAGTGAAAAAATGTATTTTGCGAATTTTTGACGCTCATTATGATTTTTTGGGGTTTCTCTTAATGCAAATTAATTCTCATACATCAAACACTACTCTATACTGAAAATTAGATGTTTACAAAAATTGTTTAAAAAATTTATTATTGTTCTTAGAAATTTTCTCTTAGAATAGAATTAAAATTACCGTCGTAGTTTCATCTACAACTTGCGACTTTTTGTCCGCTTTTTAATTAGGGAGAGGTAATAATTTATTTGTTGACAAACATAGTTGTTCAAACAATTTATTATTATTATTAATGAATTTCTCTTTAACTACTGTTAGAAAGTTGCAGTTTTTTCTGAAATTTTCAAATTTTCACTAAGTTTTTTACTGAGAGCGATGTAATAATTAATGCAGTTCAGCTAACATAATTGTTTAAACGAATAATTTTTTTTTATAACAATATTCCTCTATA
This sequence comes from Andricus curvator, assembly GCA_932195095.1. Lineage (NCBI taxonomy): Eukaryota > Metazoa > Arthropoda > Insecta > Hymenoptera > Cynipidae > Andricus > Andricus curvator. The sequence goes on from CAKNYM010035499.1 coordinate 16,565, forward strand.
TTACATTATAGATATGAATTGTGAGAATTTAGCCTTGATTTATAAGAGTTGCGAGATAACATACATTGTCATGCTGAATAACAAAGCAAGCGAAAAGAACGAATGTCAAACTCAATTTTAAACAAATAACACCTGGCTGAGGAAACAAATTCAATGAAAACTTACAAACTTCGTTCGCGTTTAAAATTAATGATACAATCTCTTTCACTGAATAATTATCAAAAATAATTTTAGGGTTTCATGAATAATTATTATAAAATTAGCAATATTATACATTGACAATTCATGCATTACCAATTATTAATATACAAATATATATAAAAAAATAGAAAATAATTTGAGAGGCAATGCATTTTTAACTTGTTGTCCACTTTTCATTCAGAATGAGATAATAATTAATTTAAGTTAACAAACATAGTCGTTTAAACAAATTATTATTATTTTTAATAATATTCTCTTCCAGTAATGTTAGAAAGTTGGACTTTGTTCTGAAATTTTCAACTTTTCGCCAAGGTTTTTTACTAAGAGCGATGTAATAATTAATGCAGTTTAGCAAACATAATTGTTTAAACGAATTACTCTTGCTTATAAAAATCTTTTCCTATATTATATTATAATATAAATTGTACGAATTTGGGCTTGCCTTGTGAGAGTTGCGACATAACATATAGTGTCATACTTAATAATAAAGCAAACGAAAAGAATGAATGTCAAACTCAATTTTAAGCAAATAACACCTGGCTGAAGAAACAAATTCAATGAAAATTCACGAATTTCTTTCGCGTTTAAAATTGATGATACAATCTTTATCTTTCACAAAATAATGATCAAAAATAATTTTAGGGTTTAATCAATAATTATTCTGAAATGAGCAGTATTATAAGCTGGCTATTGCATTGCCAATTATTAATATACAAACATACAAAAATAATTTAAAATAGTTTCAGGGGCAATGCATTTTTAACAAAACAAATAAAATTTGACTTTTAAACAAATTATTTAAATTTTCAACAAAATAATTGAACTTTCGACCTAAAAATATGATGTTTTAACAAAAAAGTGAATTATAGAACCAAAAAGACGAATTTTCAACAAATAAAGATTTTTCAGTCGTGGAAAAAGGCGTTTTTGTAAGTTTTATTCAGAATCTTTAATATTAGCTGAATCGAGTCGAAACTCAACATTTCTCTTCGCAATCAGCCATAGAATATGAATAAAATATTTCTTTTTAATATCACCCCAATTAGTATCTTTTATAGAGTTCCAAAAAACCCCTATAAATGAAAAAATGGGGTTTGCGAGTTTTTGGCGCTAATTATGAATTTTTTGCGGTTTCTTTAATTGAAATTGTTTCCAATACAGAAAATACTACTTGATACTGATAACTAGATGTTTACATAAATGTTTTAATCAATTTATTATTGTTTTTAGCAATTCTCTCTTAGAATAGAATTAAAAAGACACGTTTTTTTCCGAATTTTTCATCTTGTTTCCAGCTTTCTAGTTAGACTAAGGCTATGATCAATGAAATTCGTCAAAAATAATTGTTTAAACTATTTACCATTATTCATGACAATATTCGTCAGAATAATGCTAGAGAATAGTATTTTCTTCAAATAATTTCCACTTTTTGTCCAATTTTCAATTAGAGGGAGGTGAATAATTAATTAAAGTTAATAAAATTAATTGTTTGAACAATTTATTATTATTTTTAATAATATTCATTTTTAATAATGCCAGAAAGTCGCTTTTTTCTGAAATATTCAACTATTTGTCTGCTTTCACATGGAGCGAGTTAATAATTCAGTTTATTGCGGCTTTTTCTGAAAGTTTTAACTTTTCACCCACTTTTTACTTCATAAAGTAATTCATCATGCCAAACTAAAATATGTGCAATTCAAAATTTTTCTTTTACGCTTATCCATAAACTTCTTGTTGTAATTCAAAACAAAACGTTTACAAGTCATTTAAAGATCTAGTCCTCCCACCTACTTCTAATTATTCTATTCTTTGTTTTTGTCTCTTGTGTAAGATAGCTTTTTTGTTTAAATTAATTTTTTCAAACATTGAGAAAACAGCGAAAATAATTCACGCAAGAAATACAATACTATTGAAAAAATCATTCTTGTTCAGGTTCACTTATTATTTGTTCATAACTAAAAGGTGAAAGCAAAACTGAAGATTTTAGAAAAAATGCAACTTTCTGGCATTACTCTACGAGAAGATATTTATAAAAAATAATACATTGTTCGAATAAGCATGTTTGTTAACTTGCATTAATTATTACGTCACTTAGTGAAAATTGGGTGAAAATTAAAAAATTTCAGAAGAAACCGCAACCATCTAGCATGAGTAAAGCCGAAGATAGTTATAAACAATGATAATTTGTTGTACTAATAATTTTTTAAAAATTAAATTAACTAATAACTCACTCCAAGTGAAAAGTAGACAAATCGTTGAAAATTTCAGAAAAAAACCGCAACTTTCTGGCATTATTCAAATTGAATATTATTAGCAATAATAATAAATTGTTCGAACAATTAATTGTATTAACTCTAATCAATTATTTACGTTATAATAATATATAATAATAATTTATCAATTATTATTGAAAATAGGACAAAAAGTGTAAAATTGTTGAAAAAACTGATATTTTCGAGCAATACCCTCAGTGAATATTATTAACAATAATAATAAATTGTTCGAACAATTATGCCTTTTAACATTATCTAAGTATTACCTCACTCTAGTTGAAAATTGGACGAAAGTTGGAACACGTTTTAACAAACCGCGACTTTCTGACTCTATTTTAAGACAAAATAGCTAACAACAATAATATATTGTTTAAAAATGTATGTAGACATTTAAGTATCAGTATAAAGAATTATTTTATCTATTAGAAACAATTTGCATGAAGAGAAACTTTGAGTTTCAACCCAATTCAGTTAAAATTGACGATTCTGAATAACATTTACCAAAATTCAATTTTTTCTAAGGGGAAATACGTGTTAAACTTCTAAATATAATTTTTGTAGAAAAAAAATGGATTTATTTTTGTGTGGATTCGAATAAATTTCCGGGTGATATGGCTGAAAATTAGAAAGAAAAATTTGTACTATCCTAATGTTCATTTGGGTGATCCAAAAATGCATCAGAAAATTTTTTTAATGAAATTTTATGCATACTGCCTGGAAATTAAAACGAATCCATATAAAAATAAATCCATTTTTTGTTCAATTTATAAAAGTTAAATTTTTAATACATCTTATACATGTAAATTATCAGGCCTTTAAATTAAACATTTTTGCATTGAACATTTTTTCATCTTCAAATTGAATATTTATGAATTGAAAAGAAGAAAAAACTTTCAGTGCTTTAATTTGCAGTTGGATTTTGATTACTTCGAATACAATTTTGTTCTATTTCCAATGACCATGACAAATTTTTACGAACTCGGAAAAACTTGGAAATTTTGTTCGTATAATAACAAGGCCACCCTGATAAGACTTTCAGCTTGATTGAAACAGTCATGTGGCAATATTGTGAAACTTGTTAATAGGTCACATCACCTCGAAAAATATGACGTACTTAAAAGTCACAGCCTCTAAATGGAAAAACAATAATCATTTACTAACTTCTACTAATTAATAATTTCGTGAAGAATTAAGCTTGATAGAGTTAAAAGTACAAAATACCATTCTCAAAAAGTATCATGTTTCCAGATTAATGATTTATAAAACAAATAACATAAGAATAAATTCAAAAATAATATATTTTTTAGACTTTGTTGAGAAAATTAAAAAAGATTTTTGAAAACTTCAGATATGTCGAAAACATATCTAGAAAACTTTTGATATAGTTCTTTCATTTTAAAGGATTTTACAGAATTTTAGGAAAACTTCAATTTAGTTTCAAAAATATTTAGAACTTGTGGCAGTTTGAAAGAAATTTAAAAATATTGTATGAATTTTCGGAGATCCTTCAAAGTTTAAAAACTTGTATATATTTTGAGATAATTCTAATTTTTCTTAAAATTTGTGACTGTTTTAGAATCCTTTTAAATTTTCTTTGAAAGTTAATTTTCCAAAAGGAATAATCATTTGGAATTATACCAGAAATCTTAAGAAAAATTCTATATTCCCTTGAAATCTTGCAACATTCTTAAAAAGTTTCTAAATTTTTTGTTCTAAATCTTTAAAAATCCACAAAACGTCACTTTTTTTTTAATTCTTCAGATTTAAATTACTTCATAATCCTTTCTAAATTTCTCAACCTTTGAAATAATTAATAGTTTTTCAAACAATTTTTAGTATCAAAGAAGTTGACTTCAATTGTTCCAGACTCTTTAACTGCATCTCATTATCGGTTTAGCAAATCAGTTCACAGAAAAAAATGTCAGATTTCATTTAATTTCAACAGATTTTATAATAGCCTAATGGATTTAAAATAATTTGTTCACACAAATTGAGGGATTTCGAAGCATTTCCAAGATTTGAAAATACTCGAAAATATTTTTAATTGATTTTTAGAATGTGAAGGGATGTAAAAATTTCAAAGGATTTGAAATATTTTAGAGTATTCTTAAGGATTCCAAGGAGTTTTTAACAGATTGAAAAAATTTGAAGGAATTTCCAAGGATTTTAACGACTTTAAGGAATTAAACAAAAATGGTATGCTGTTTTAAAAAAGTTCCTAGAATTTCTTAAGATTTGGAAGGATTTTAATGATTTTAAGGGATTTTAAGTCTCTCATGGCATTTCAATAACTTTTTCATGCTTTCCGGAACTATCATCAGATTATGAAGATTTCAAGTAATGCCTTTTTAATGGTTTTTGATTGGGGGGCTTATGGCGTAGGTGGTAAAAGGCTGAAGCCCCTTTCAGCCTCTTACCACCTACCCCTTAAGGGAGAGGGTTATTTTTTTTAGCATACAAAAATACGTAATATCCGTGTAAGTATAAAATTAACAATTTCAGCCTGCATCATGGATAGATAAAATTTAGTTTCGAGTTTTATTCTAAAACAGCAATGCAGCGTGACGAGCCAAAAAAATTTTAAGACTGACTTCAAAGTGATTTTTAAAACTCTCAACTCTAAAATATTGACCTGTATATCTTAAATATTCAAAAAATGCAGGAATAGTATTACCAATTTTCTATTTAATGATTTGGGGCAGTTTGTGTATAATTTTCAAACGTATATTGATTAAAAGATGGTTATAAGAATGGGAAACGTGACAAATGGAAAAAAGGAAAGAGCGTGTTTATCTGATATTTGAAACCTTCATGAAATTATAAGAAGTCAATACCGTAATACTTCTGAATAGACTACGTCACCTCCAATATCATAACGCAACCTCAATGTACTAGTTAAAAATGGAAAAATGAGATTGATTTACAAACTTCATCTATTTCACGTAATTGAGATAAAGTCTTAACTTCCATTTTTTTCACAAAATTGTTGAATTCTTTATCAAATAATTGAGTTTTCGTACAAAATCCGAAATTTTCTATTTTTAACAACGTAAGCCTTCAATGATAAAGATTTAATAAAAATTAAAATTTTTATCGAATAAGAAAGGTACATAAAATTTAAAATAACTCATCTCAAATAAATAATTACATATTCTACTATCAGCAAATCGAAACTGACAAAAACGCTTCTTTATTCAGCAAAGCTGCTCTCGAACGTAGAGAATAGAACGTATTAGAATAAAATAGTATTAAATTTACTTAGAAACAAACATGGAAATTTATTTTCACACTAAAAATTAATGTGGACATTTATTTCCACATATTTAGATCTAGTGAAGTTAAAAGTATCCATTGGTTTCAGTGATTTCCTGAGAGCCTGTTTCTGAGCTTGTTAATAATTTGCTCAGCTTTAGAAAACAGCCCCTCGAAAGGGACTGAAGTTGCAAAAATTGGCAAATAGTCTAGCGCTACTTTATGTAAATTAGGATACGTGTGCTTGATGTTGTTCCACTCTTCAAATGGATTCACGTGGCGAGGGTAGTTGGCCCATTTGAATACTGCTGGAGTTCTATAGACAAACCTCCAGCAGTATCTGTGTCCGCCCCAGGAAACTGCTGAGTCCGCATGTCGTCATGATATCTACAAATATCATTCTTCTGGCCAGTCTCAGCAGGCTGACTTCGCGGCATGTCCCTGGAAAGTTATTCATGTCCCGAATCTGCGATTTTAGCTTCTAGTTCATTATCTGAAATAAAAAACAGAATTGGTATTAGAACAAATAGGTTTTAAATCAGAAACAAAATATCTCGTTGAACAAGATAGGAATTCGGGTTTTTGTCCCGACACCCATATTTCTATCTGGTTCAATGAGGTTTTTCCAATAGGAGTTTCATAAATGTCTTACCAATTTCTCTTAGAGCTTTCGAGAAACTGCCGGCCTCTGTGAAGTGCATTCTCTTAAAGCGTGGTCCAGGATAGTTGCCTTAGCAGGCTTCGATGACTTCTTCATGAAACCCAATCGTGTTTCGATTTCTGCAAGCAGCTTGTGCTTGATATTAAAAGCAACTGGATGTGTAGCATCATAATTATTTAAGCTCCGAAAAAATAGAAATCGATCAATTATAATTCAACATAAAACTTAGTAAATTTAAATATATTCAAATATATTCAATATATTCTCACCTTTGTCATAAACGGGCATAAGGGGAGGACTTTGCTCAAAGTTACTGATTTTTCTGCACAGACTACCTTTGTGACTTGCCAGACAGGCTCCAGGAGATCTCGAACTTCCCTGGCCAGTTCCTCCTCTTCTGGAGTTATCATAGGTGGAGATTTTTCCTTGCTGGTTCGCTCTCTTTCAATCTTGGCAAGAACTCGCTGAAAGAGGTCGCACGATGGGTGGAATCGCCCTTTCACTCTTTCTAAAAAACCTGACTATTTTCTTAATCTTCAAATAGACCTGCTTGAAAGACGGTAAGCTGTCAGGTCTCATGTCCTCAAAATCCAGAGTGATCTGATCTTTCTCGTCTTCACTATCGTCACATAGGGGAAAGGGCAATGACATTTCTTTTCTCTCACTGCTTTCTTTTTATATAAACCTATGACATCTGTGACCGCTAGGTTAAGATTGTGAGCAAGGCAAGAAATGTGCTGTTTTTTCTTCAAACACATTTTTGCAAGCTCCAACAACGTTCGGCCCATTATCTGAGATAACAGAGGACACGTTTTCGAGGCCTAGCCCCCTATCCAGGCAAATTATCCTGAGTATGCTTGATAGATTTTCAATAGTCTTCCGCTCAGGTACCGGCCTTACCCCGATTTGGACCGACTTTATCTGTATGCCTGAAAATTTGGAAAAATTACATAATAAAATAAACAATTTTCATTAAATACAATATCAGGGTGGCCTCTGGACCAAGAAATTACTATAGGAATTTTTCAAGACCAGGAAAAACTAGGGAATGACAGTAAAGTTATTTGTTGAGAAATTTTTAGAAGAAAAATCTATCCATTTACAAATTTCATATCACATGATGTAATGCAATTGAAACTAAGTTCGATGTCAACCTTTTTTAAATGCTAAGTTTATTTAAAATAAGCAATTATAATCAAATATTGAAAACTGAACAATTTGAAATTTAATTTCTTGAAATAGAAAACTTTGAATCGTTACAATTTCAGAATGATAAATTTGACCTTTGAACGTTACAATTTCTAATTAATTAAAGATTTTAGAATTAAAATTTTGGATGAAACATTTTTCAGCTTTAATATTTCGAATGTTGTAATCTTTATGACCCGGACAAATTTTTGTTAGACGGAAGAAAACAGGTAATTTTTTTTCTCGATTAAAACGGCCACCTGCGTAACGTTCTTCTCCACCTGGAACAGAATCATATCGAAAAAATAGAGCATAACCATGAATTATTTCTTCACAAAATTAATAGGTTTTTGAAAAAGTATTTCAGATTGACGACTGAAGGAAGATATTTTCTGGAAGGATGCACTTTGACTCTGGTGAGATTTTAATGACGATGCTGGTACCTGAAGTAATACAAATATATTTTTAATTTTGAAAACGAACCATCAGCAAAAATATACATTTTATACATACTATTAATTAAAATAGGTCATTTAAAATTTCAATTTAATATCAAAATTAAAAAAAAAATATAATAGTTGAAGAATAACATCATTAATTTATGAATAATAATGTGAATACTTGAAAACATTGCACAATATTTAATTCGGAGAATTAATTCTACATTAAAATTCCACATTTTTCAATATTATTACATATAAATGAATTATTGATTACGTTATTATATAATTATCTTTTTTTTCAATTTTAATATTATTCTGAAATTTTTAAACGACTTATTTTAATTAGTATTGTATATGTATAAATTATTGAAGTCAACAGTTTTCCGTCCGTATAAACACTTCTATTTGAAAAAGGGGTACAGTTTTCTGTTAAAACAATATTTAATGCAAGTATTTATTGAGTAAAATTAGACTATTGAATTTTGATATTAGAACTTGATTTGAGGTTAGAACTGGATTTGAGTTAATTAATTAATATGTTAATTTAATTTAAGAAAACTCACCTGATCAGAGTCAGACCTCGTTGAGGGACCAGCCTCCTCGAAGTCTAGCGTGGCACGAGCAGGACGAGAACGTACATCAGAACGTGTTTAACTTGTTTCGCGTCTCCTTTTCGTAGAGTTCAACTCTATATTATGCACTTTTTACAAATGTTTCGTCATTGAAGACGTAATGCTGCAAAAACTTAGTTCTGCCTGACAATGAGCACACCGCACTTTGTCAGTTTTGTCAGCGATGTTTTCAAAGTATAACCACACTTCACTTGGCTGACGCATATTGTACCTTACGGAATGCCAAGAATTCAAAACGATGAATTAGCTTCAAATAAAGATTAAACGACAAGCACATTCGCGGATCCAAGTAGATGCATTTGAAGGAAAAAAATTCTCGTGCAACACGCGGCCGGCGCCAATCATTAAAAGAAAGAAGAACAGAAATCGATTTCCGGCGTCGAGAGTCGATTTCGAAGTCGAATTCCGGGCGTCGAGATTTGATTTTGAACTCGATTCCGGTAAGCGGAGTCGACTCCAAAAACTCGATTCTCGAGCGCAAGGAATCGAATCCTCCGAAGAATCGGGCTCGACTCCGGGATCCCTACTATAGAAAGGCATCCACTCTGTCAAGAGTCCTAGGTTTAGGGCAGTTGTTGATGAATAATGCCCACCACATCATTATGTCTGGGCGTGTATTCTCTCTGCACCAACACGCGACAACCATCAATAATGTGCTCGATGGATTCATTGGTATCTCCACAGAATCAGCACCGCTCAACCACGTCTTGATGCAACACTTGTTTGCAATAATTAATGGTGCTGGCAACTCTGTACTGAATGTCCTGACAACGCTTTTCAGCCAAATGCTGGATGTCTCACTATCTACTTCATGTTGATCTAACGTTTTGAGGTGCTCGCCGTGAATGGCTTATTTTTTCCATTGCGTTTCTTACTCCTCTATGGTTTTTACCCAGATATTTAAGACCTCCTCTAAGAACAAGTTTGAAGGCGTGTAATCAAGATCCGCTTTACAAATGGTGTTGTAAAGCGCAACACCTCGCTTGCTGTTAAAATAGTCTCACAACTGTATAACTTGTGACTTACACAGTTTCTTGACATCTACAACGCCCCTACGCCCACTATGCCGTGGTAGCACTACCTTTTCAATCGCCAAACTACTGTGGTGTATTCAATGCTTCGTCATTTTGCCGTGGATGGTTCCGTTTAACTTTTCAAGGCCGGTATTCGACCATTTGATGAGCCCAAAGGAGTACACGAGGACAGGTATGGCATAGGTGTTGATTTCCCCGATCTCGTTTGTCAAATTGAGAGAACAGTTGAGAATCAATTTAAATATTGTAGCCAAGGCAGTCATTACTGCTGAATACACTTAGATTCGAGAATACCCACGTATCTATATGACTCGCCCTCAGCCATTTGCTCGACGTCATTCTCAAACTCGTTCTCTTGCTCTGCGGTTCTTAATTCTCCTCTGGCTGAATGCACTGTTCTGCATTTATCTAGTCCGAACTCTATGTGAATATCATTGGCAAACTGCTACGTGACATCGATCTTTTATTGCAGTTTGTCGTATGAACTAGCGTATAGCTTCAGGACATCGATGTATAGAAGATGTGTCACTTGATGACCATCCTCATTATCATGTATTCTAACCCCGTGATACATGCTATTTAGTGTTTTGCTCTATGCGTTCAACGATAAACAGAACTATAGTGCACTGAAGCAGTCTCCTTGAAATATAACCCTTGCAATGCGTATTTATCTAGTTATCCTTGTTTTTCCATGATCAAAATACTTGATTTTTGTACCCCAAATCATCATCGTACGACTTAGAAAGTCGATGATGCGTGAGCAGATTTTGTACATCTTCGAGGCTTCCAGCCAATACTCATGTGGTACGGAAGGAAACGCGTGCTTATATGCACTGTATGCCATGTGCAAGTTTCTGTGATGCCTACGAGGTCGCGTCATGGCAACAGTGTCTATGGTGACTAGATCTCTACTGCCCGCGAGTTTTTACAACATCCTTTTTATTCTTCTTTAAGGCATTTAAGAATTGTTGGAAGACACTGGGACGATGGACGTGAGGCTTAAGGCGTAGGCTGTGGACCCATTCCGTCGGCTTGCGGGCTCGATTCCCGCCTCGGACTCTGGAAGAGCCTCGGCAGCCCGTGCGGTGAACACTAGCCAATCAAGGGAGTTGTTCATCTCCGGAGAGTCGTGGGACCGGTACAACTAAAGAAAAAGGTTCTCTAAATACTTAAAGCTGTTGCTCTTGGTGGTTCGGAACGCACTTCAAACTGTAGGTCCCCCACCCACCACCAAGTATGTGTGTGGGTGGTGTGTAAAGGAATAGGGAAGAGACACAAGGAAGATGTTAACCCTAAAAGGACACATAAGAAGCTTTCATTTCAAATTGTTGGAAGACAAGCAATCGGTCGAAATTTAGTTTGATTTTGAGCGTCTGGTTGTTTAGGCAGCATATACGTAGTACCAGTGAGCATAAAGCCTGGCATCAGATCTGAGTGTTCGATTATCTTCTAAAAACACCTGGCTAACGCAGGATGCACACTCGTCAGGTACTTCAGGTAACCGCTGAACCATCTAAAGATGTGATGTTCGTCACTTCCATTTCAGGGTTATTGCTTGCTCTTGCTTTTTCTAGTCGTCATCACGCAGCGTCTAAATTGCTTTTTTTCGTTTTTCCCCAAGCACTCGACCAATACCCAGTTAGTGATGTTTTCCAATTGAGTTACTTCATTGTCTTGCTGATTATTTTGCTTTACACTCAGTTCACGTTAGAAACTTCTTTCATCTGCCTGAAGGTTGCCTTCTTGCACTATTTTTCTTGTACCGATGCAGTCTAGCAGTAAGAACACCAAATCTCTGCCGTTGTGAGTCTATAATCTCATCCAATATTGCTGGCGTCAATGTCTCGATGTACCGAGGGTGGATGGTTTTCGTAACACGGGGTATCAACTTTCTGGTTCTATTTCCTTTCTTGCATTGAATCAATTGACCCAATTTGCACCTTTATTTGCTGACATCGATATCCAACCTGATCTTCCATGGTGGATCTCGATCCCTTTCTGGGGCAAAGACTGCATTTGTAGGACTAGTTCTGCTGCCTAACGTTCTCACGGCTGCATAATACACAAGTATGCATCTCTAACGCAGTTAGTGTCGCGTTCAAATGCATAGGTAAAACCTTGCTGTTCATGTGTTATTAATGTCCGGATGTGGTTTTAGTGGATCCGGTACTTGATGTACATTGTCCCTAGAACTGAAGCCTGTAGCTCCAATCAGGTCATCGTTGTCCACATCTTCCAAAGGGATTTCATCAGCAGGAATCTTCTGTTCTGCTTCCATTTTGACGGCATCTATTTCAACAGCCGAAAGCAATCTCTTTACAGATAGTCAACGTTTTTGGTTTGCTAGATTTAGCTCAATTATTCTTGTGTCTTGCTCTGGGTACTGGTTGATGGTGTTCTCTCCTTATACTTCGCCTACTTTTCTCTGCCAAGGAATAAAAGAACCTCACATCTTTTTCATCTGTTATGTCCATTTTAATTTCCTTCTTGTTTGCTGAACCTCTGCTTCTGCCTCTTGTTGAATTAGGCCGTATCCCTATGGAGGACGTGGTGGTGCTGGATCATCATCAGGTTGCGCAAAAACATGAATTGCCGCTGCTTTATCTCTCAGTGCAGCTTTCTGTAGCTGATTTTCATCACCGACGTTTTTCCACGCCAAATTAACCTGTAGTTTAATCTCCATTGCTCGGCCTTCTGAGATGTGTAGATTAGTCCTGATAGCAATCACCTTAGTTTTTCTTTACGCGGGGATGCTTTGCAGCAAACTTTGTCCGGAAGTTGTATCCTTTTTCGGTTTTAGTTTTCCGAGGGTGGTTTAATTCCCTTACGCTAATGACAGTTAAACTCGTAGTATAAGGATATATATATATATATATATATATATATATATTTATTTATTTATTTATTTCGGATAACCTATAAACGAAATTAAGAGATCCATATTTCTATATACCTTCGGAAAGAAAACGTGAAATTTATGAAAAAAAGGAAGGATAAGCTTAGGTATCTCAGGGGTGGTTCTTTAAATCGCAACTGCTATTTTACGTAATAAAGAAAATGCTGTAACTCGGCATTTACTGTTGACAAAATAACGATTCTAGGGTTTACAACAACATTATAATAATTTAGCGACAAATCATACGCGATTCTACCGCTAGAATAGCTCGGAAACTATCAATTACGGCTTGAAATAAAGAAAAGACTCTAATGCTACCACGTGGTCGATGGCACGAAATCCCGACATGTGGCCATTTTGTAAAATCGGTACACAGACCTCTATCGCGAATACGCTACAAATCCGATCGAAATCAATGTTTCAACAAAAAGCACTCAAAAAGCGGCCAAACTCGACAATGGTTTGAGAACTGACTCACAATCTCTAGTCTCGCAATTGCCTCGCTAGCCGAAATATAAAAGAATTACCTCAGCCCTTTTCCTCGGTAGTATGTCCAATATATATAATGCAAAAATATCCACTATAATATCCCAAAATATCCAAAGTGAATCCAAAAAAAACATTCAGGAATCCATTCAAAATAAAATCCTGAAGTGATTACAATTCAACGATATGCGAAACTTGGCTCATCTCGCCCGTGAAAGACCAAGAACGAAAGTGACGGAGCTAAGCAATGCTCCACGACCGTGAACTCGAAGGGTGCTCGCGTTAAGGCGCGTTCACAAATATAGAGTCGCAACAAAACTGCCGGGAAAACTGAAAACTAAATAACCACTAACTACAACTATAAACAATTATTCGCAACAATATATACATATATGTACAGATGTAAATAAGGCAACAATACTTTGAAAATGGTTGTGAAGTTACCGAGTTTTACAATTGTTAAGAGTCTTTTTTTGCTCAGTAGAGTTCCTCCGCAGCGGCTGAATTCCATGGTTGATAGGTTCATTTCACAGTCCATCCGTCGACCGATGAGGCCACACTTGCCAGGTTTCCGATCATTTTTTTACAACCTAAGGATCGTGACGCCACATTTCCAGGTAATTTGGCGCTTAACTGGGTTCCATAGTTACTAACAGGGTCGAGTATCCCAGAATCCTATTGTCATGGCGTGAATATCGTGACGACATGCCTCAGTGAAATGGCGCTCAGAGGCCGGTTGAAGATGATGGAGTCGTGCAGGTTAACTGGGCAGGATGCTTAATGACGGCCATTACACGGGCTGAGTTCGGTAACTATGGTTATGGAAGTGAGGTTGAATTATAAGAGAGTCATCAGTCCTAGTTCCAGGGTGCGTTAGGGACCACTGTCAATCCTTCAACGTGGCAGAGTCCAACCCTGATTGCCATACAGTTGTTGTCAACGGCGTCGATATTGTGACGTCACGCCTCGGTGACGTGGCGCACAGAAGCTGGTAGAAGATGGCTGCGTCGTGCGATGATGAGTGGGCCGTATGCTTAAGGCCCGTTATTAGTTGGAATGAGTTCGGTAACCATGGAGATGGAAGGGAGGTTGGATTATGTGTTAGTGATAGGTCCTTTAGCCAGGGTGCATTTAGAGCAACGCAGTCACCCCTGTTAATCGTCCAACGTGGCATAACCCAACCCTGGTTACCATCGAGTTGTTGATGTGGTCGAAATTTTGACAAGTGCCGACGTCCGTAGCATGAAAACAGACGTTTACGAAGGAATAAATAATCATGATGCATAGCAATTTTTGGTGAGTGCCCTTGAATCGAGGTGTGACCTTCGCTCTTGGTTCTCGTGATTGAATATTTATCGTGGATTCCATCTCAATGTGTAAGATTTTTAAAGTGGCAGAGATGCAAAATTTACCCTGTCACAGTTTCAAACCTTGCACTTTCATATTAGAGACGTCCCAATTCCTCTTTCATTGTGGTATCCCACTTGATACTCTCCCAAGTTACTTCTGTTGAGGTGGTTGGCTGCAAATTGTTAACGCTAGCCAAAGCATCTTCAAAAGACACAGTTGCTGTTCCGATGTTGACCGTTTAACGCCGTCTAGATAACATGATCGCCGTATCGTTCCGGTTTGCGGATCGTTCGTTTTGGGCAAACAGAAATAACCTTTTGATTTTCGTCGTTTTCGCTGAAATCGTTTTGGGTTAACCTTTTAACCTTCTACGTTTTGAGAATTGGATGATGCATGAATTGACACTGGGTCAGATTCGTATTCAGAATCTACAATGTCATCGTTATCATTTCGAGCCGGTTTCAAAGTTTTGATTGCTCAGCGTGCGCAGTCGCAGCATACCTCTGTCCGGATGTGTCTATTCGCAAGTCGGCGATTCCATATGTATCGGTAGGATAAATTTTCGTAATTACTAAAGAATTATGATTTTCACCCAACTAGGTTATTTTGGAAACAAAACATGAATCTGTAACTAAGGAGATTAATTTTCTACCAATAAAGGCAAATTTTTAACAGAATAAATCAATTTTCGAACAAATAGTTGAACTTTGAACTATAAAAATACATTTTTAATAAAAAATGTAATTGCTACATTTTCAAAAAATGAATTATTTTTTTACCCAAAAAATTCGGATTAAAAATTTTTTATTCTAGCCAAAGTGATGAAATTTCAACTCAAGTTACACATCTCAATCCGAAAAATAATTTTTTAACAAAGTAGTTTATTTTCCAACCAACTAGTAGAATTTTCAAACATTAGGATTAAACTTCTACCAAAATGAGGGAAATTTTCAACAAAATAGTTAAACTTTCAACTAAACAGATGAATTTTCATAAAAAATAACGTCTTTACAAAATTGTTGAATTTTTAAACACATAATTGAATTTTCAACTATAAATATCAATTTCCACCCGACTGGATTAAAGTTCAACCTAAAAATACGAATTTTCAACAAAATACATCAATTTTCAACCAAGTAAATGAATTTTCAACCCAAAAAAGTGGATTTTCAACCCATTAGTTGAATCTTCAACCAAAGAAAAATAATTTTCCCAACAAAAAAAAAATTGTAAATAAAGTACATGAATTTTCAAACCAAGTAGTTAAATTTTGAAAATGAAGTGAAATAAAATTTCAACCAAATAGTTACATTCAATTAAAAGAGATAAATGGTCAACCAAAAATTGAATTTTCAACAAGACAGTTTGAGCTTCAACTAAGTAGTTGAATTTTCATCTAAAAAAGATAAATTTTCCAGCAAAAACATTTTTTTTCATCAAAAAGGACAAATGTTGAGCAAAATATATGAATATCCATCCAAATAGTAGAATTAGCTACCTGTTTTTTTTTAATTATATAAAAGTATGTGGATATGAACGCAGAGCGCTCACCCAACCGCTAAATAAACAAGCCGCAGACTAAGAGGAGGAAGCGACATTAAGACCAAACGCGGAAAGTAAGCACTCTCTGAGAGATGATAGCGATTTCAGGACAAGGAGAAACATTTACATCAAGATTCCTCCGAAGCCCCAAGATCTGAATGAATGGATGCCTCCCTCAGTGAGGATATCTTGAAGGAGTCCACCCTCTAGACCATCAATTTTTCAGTTTAAGGCTTAAACCAACGATGGATCAAAAGACCAAGAGAAACTTGCATCAACTAAAACAGAAGATTGGATGGGAAAGATAGACTCCGTCCCGTATTCAGTGCTCCCAACGCGGGCAACTTGCACTACTGCGCATGCGATGTATAAGGCGTTTCATTGGCTGCCGTTCGCGCGCTTATTTGAAATGTTAAAAAATACAATTTTTTTATTTATTATTAATAATCAAAAATAATTTTTTTAACATGTTCAAGTGGTACGTGGATGGTTTTTAATATATTCTTGGCATTACGTTTTACAAAATAAAAAAAATAATTCATTAAATAACACGATTTTTTTATTTTCGGAATATTCATTTTATTTTTCAACCTAATGCTCAGCATATATTAAAAAACATCCACATACCACTTGAACATGTCAAAATATAATTATTTCTAATTATTAATAATAAATTTAAAAAATGGTATTTTTTAACATTTCAAATAAGCGCGCGAACGGCAGCCAATAAAACGCCTTATGCATCGCATGAGCAGTAGTGCAAGGTGCCCTCGTTGGGAGCACTGCTAGTATTCAATGTCATTGACTACATAACATATAGTTGGCTGTTTAAGGAAAGGGTCCGAAAGTTCTCCTACAAACTGAGGATCTACCATCAGAAACTGAACAAGTAAAAGTTGCTGACAATCAAGCAGCACATTGTTGAGAAAATGCGCGTGCTAACTGTTGAAAGGAGAACAATACAGAAGAGGAAGGAGTGAATCAGGAAGAATCAACAATTTCTCGTGGACCCATCGCGCCTCTTCAGCGGTCTCATTGCTTCTGTTTAAAATCCCACCTTCTTATCTGAAAATGATCGTGTGACAATGAACAGCATCACCTTCCAAAGAGGCGTTTTTCAGGGCCTATACATACATGGGTGTACCTGAGAGCCGCATTTAGTGCATAAAATCTCTGAAGGAGTCTCTCCGAAGGAGATACAAGCGTCTTCAACAGATTTGGTCTTCCAATCTGTCGGTATTGAACAAGGTATCTGCGACTGACATGCTTGCCATCTTGGTTCTACTCTAATCGTTTGGGATATTTCCAAGGGCTGAGCATGAGCTCAATGCCTTTTATATGGGAGAGATACTCTCCTAAAGATGGTCAGGAAACACGAGGTGATTGGCAAAGGAACGTTCCTCTACAAAGTCGCGGAGCAGGCGGCCGAGAACCTTGGCTGAATTTTATCATCAGGAATGAGAATGTGCCCCACTTCTAAAAGCCCAAGTAAAGAAAACAGAGGTTAAGAAATTCTGCCAACAGCGCTTCGGCAACAAAATGCACGGAAACTTTCACAGAAATATAAAAAACAACTCTGGTCGAAGGAGCTAAACTTTGCTTTCGTCAGATCATCAGAACCTAATTCAGGCACAGAAGGTTTCATTTTTGCATGCCAGGACGGTGTAATTTCTACCTTAGTATAATGTGACCGCATTTTACTGCATGAAGTTCCCAGCGATCGGTGCCGAGCGTGTCATGCACTGACTGAGTACCTATAGGACATACATATACTATCCAGGTGTCATTATCACGCAGGAACTAATTGGTAGTAGTTTTCTACTAATTCAAATAGTGCCGATTCGTTTACTGGTAATTAGTAAAAATCTACTAATTCAATGAGTAAGAATAACTGACTAAATGAATTAGTAACTGTATCTACTAAAGAAATTGGTAACGTTACTGCTAAATGAATTGGTAAACAGTTTTAACATAAAATGTGTTTTTTCACTGTATACCATGGAAAATGCACAAATGCACATGTAACACTTACTTTTCGATAAAACGTAAATGTTTTCATACACTAATCGGTTTAAACTATGCAGGGCAATAATAAAATTCAAGGAGCAGACAAGTTAGTTCGCGTAGAGGCCGACAGTGTCGCATATCATGTTTAAATCCCCAATAGCAATTCATTGTTACTCATTGAATTAGTAAGTTGGTACTACTAAGCAGATTAGTAGAATACCCTTACTAATTCATTTAGTAACCTAAATCTTACCATTTCATTTAGTAGAAAGTGATAAAATTACTAATTTAACAGTCAGATGTACTGCTACTAATTCAATTAGTAAAATTTCTACTAATTTGGATTTAGAGAGTACGTATCTCTACAGACACAATGCGCCCTAAGGGTGTTTCACTACCATCTTTGTCGCTCTCGTGGTGATGGCCGTTACCCAGCCCTGCCAAACGCTCCGAGGGAGATAGAGTCAATTTTTCAAAACGAGATTTGCCAAATTTCCTGAAATGACGATTTTCGAACAGCAAATTAATTTTTGATTCGGTCACACCTAAGTAGGCAGTGTCCGGAGAAAAAGAGATATTGAAAAGTAGATATTGAAAACATTGACATTTGACCAAAATATATGGATATTATGGCATAATATCTAATATCTTGTATTCGATATAAAAGATAATACAGGGAAATTCCTGTTTATATTGAAAATATAAAATATGTGGTATTATCCGTTAATGTCTAAGATATTAAAAAAGTCCAATTTTATCGGGGCAACGTCGTTGACGTATAGCGTGGCGACAAAAGATTTTAACCCCGCTTTGTCCGTATCTTGAGCAATCGTCGCGTGTGTTGTGGTTTTTTCGAATATATAAATATAAATATATATATATATATATATATATATATATAT
>CAKNYM010035511.1:9549-44662 GCA_932195095.1 Andricus curvator
ATATTCTCAATATTACATGAAAATCGACCAATAAGTGAATTGACACGATTCCCGGGGCACATTTTGTCCGATTTGGCACTTTTGTGGTGATGGGAGAGTAATGTGGAAGTTTCAGTGCATATCTCGTAGATAATGTGTATCGAAATGGAAAGAAGAAAAGCGTTGAAAATATTTTTTTTTTGGTGAAAAATTAACATTTTTCGAAAAAAACTTTTTTTTGCTCCCATTTTTTTTTAGCAAAATTCGAAAAACCGGAAGTGCAAATATCTTCTATAAACATTATACTACAGTAATATGCAAAAAAAATTATGAAAAATTGAAAATTAAAAATTTGAAAAAATTAGTGAAACCGTCACCGGTAGACGTCTCTAACTTCAGCGCAATAAGAAATGTGTTCATATTAAGAAAAAACGAAGCACCGAATCTATTTCAAATCAGAAAGGTAGGTACACTTGAAGTAGTAGAATTTCTTGGTAATACAATATGTTGTTTTTTAGAGGAAATTAAGCAGAAAATATTTTTCAGATTTGAGAAAACAATTTTTCTTTGTGCGATGTTATGAGTATTTTAATGATTGAAGTTTGTTTTTCAAAAAAACATCAATCGTAGGAAAACAACAAGGTTCAAAATTAGCAAAGTAGCATCAATTTTGTGAGTTTTATGAGAGAAACCCCATTTTTGTGGCCACGAGAATTTTCTTTGAAAAATTAAACTGTTCTCCAGAACTTTGCAAGATATCATAACAGAGTAAGGGGCACTTTTTTAGAACTTTTTAAAATAATAAAACTGTTTTCTCAGCATTTTGTCGAATCTGTAGTCTATATGAAAATTCTCGTGGCTACAAAAATTGTTCGGCCCACATAAAACTCACAGGATGTCTTCCTCATATTAGTAAAAATTAAACAAACAAATGGAAAAAATAAGAAAGTGGAGTTTTTGTGAACATAGCTTCTTGATTTTCAGAAAAATTGAAGCCATTTTGTAACTTTTGAACCTTGTTGAGATTTTCCCACAGATTTCAAAACAGGACGATTGGTAATTTTTTTTTTAACAAACTTCAAAATTGAAGTATTTGAATATTCATAAAATCGCAGAAATATTTTTTTTCTCAAATCGCGAAAATCGTGTTTGCCGGATTCAATCTAAAACATTAGTTGAAGTAGGCCACGGGCGCCTAAAAAGAAGGGGTTTGTAGCTTTAGCTGCTTATATTTTTAGTCCTATGTCAATTTTGGGCCTTATGTCAACTTCGCGCCATATGTCAGGTCTGGGCCCTATGTCAATTTTGGACCCTAAATAAATTGTTGGCCTTATGTCGAATTTGAGCCCTATGTCCGCTTGGAAACCTATATCAGTTCTGGGTCCTTTGCCAATTTTGGAACCTATGTCGAATTTAGGCCCTATGTTAATTGTTGGCCCTATGCCTATTTTGAGCCCTATATCAGTTTGTGACCCTTGTCGAACTTGAGCCCTATGTCATCTTTGGGTCTTATGCCAGTTCTGGACCCTATGTCTATTTTGGGTCCTGTATCAGGTTTGGGCCCTATGTTGAATTCGGGCCCTATGTCAATTTTAGGTTCTATGTCGGTTTTGGGTCCTATGTCTATATTGAGTCGTACGACGGACGGACGGCCGGACTGACAGACGGACGGAAACCCAACCGAAACTATAAGGGTTTCTGCCCGGGGCTACGAAACCCTGAAAACAACAACTTGTACTATACTTATCTATTTAATTTGAAATGATTCGGTCTTCTGCTTTCGTATTTGATTTAAATAATTATTTTTTCTCTTTCTCTCTTATTGGTAATCCCTAGCCTTAGAGGAATATGGAAAATGCAAGAAGTTAAAATGCTCCAGGAGATCTATAAATAAGTTTGTAGCGTGGATACTCATTCAAGCTTTTTTTTCGTGCTACTGAATCTAACTTGACTACAAAGTACAATTTTTCAAAAAATTTTAGGGAAATTTTTCTTTAAAAGATGCGAGTAATGAAATGAAGGGCATGTACCAGATAGTCGCATGACTAATTCTTTTGAACGAACTTACTCATACACTAATGAGTCAAATGGATTTTAGATACTAGACATACGTTCATCTTTCTTTTATTACGTCTCTCTGGTATGAAGAAATCATTGGGGTTATTAATTCATGAGTGAAGTCGTTAAAAATAATTGGTCACGTGGCACAGTGAGAGTAACATTCAGGGGCGAGATGATCTGAATGCTTAGATTCATGAGTGATATGTAGCTCAATTAGCCAGTACAGAAAAGGGGAATGTGCACATATGTATAGAGTACGAAATACTCACGATACTTTTTGTCCTACCCTCCATGAAAACAAGCATGTGAAGCAGATAGAGGATGTTTGGTGTACTTAACAATTTTAGATTATAAGTGAAAGGGAGAAATAGCGTACTTTGCAGAAGGGAGACTGTGGGGTCCAGCGATACCAATTTTTTTAAGGTAAAGATAATTTTCTCCATATTCTCACTTGCGTGGTGCAGTGTATGTGTAGCGGGCGTAAAGTTTCATGTCGGCCCGGCGGCGGAGTGCGCATGTGCGAACGTCACTGGGTTGGAAGCGGCGACATTACGCCTGCTTCACGTGCATGCAATGGCGCGTTTTCAAGGGTAGTCGGACAAAATAGTATATTGTATATCGAGGGCGTAAAGAAGGTTATTTGACGAGTGTGAACTTACCGCCCGAGCAAAGCGAGGTCGGCAGTAGCACGAGGCAAAATAGCCGTACGCCCTTGATACACAACATACTTTTTGTCCTACCCTTCTTGAAAACAAGCATGTTAAGCAGATAGAGAATGTGAAAGGAAGAAATAGCGTACTTTGCAGAAGGGAGACTGTGGGGTGCAGCGATACCATTTTTTTCTAAAGATAAAGATAATTTCCTTTATATTCTCACTTGCGTGGGGCAGTGTATGTGTAGCGGGCGTAAAGTTTTATGTAGCGGACGTAAAGTGTTATTTATCGGGCGTAAAGTATTATGTAGCGGGCGTAAAGTTTCATGTTGGCCCGGCGGTGGAGTGCGCATGTGCGAACGTCACTGGGCTGGAAGCGGCCACATTACGCCTGCCTCACGTGCATGCAATGGCGCGTTTTCAAGGGGGGTCGGACAAAAAAGAATTTTGTTACCTTCATAGTCATATAGCAAGTGATGTTTGGGCTAAAAAAGATCCGCTTCCAAGCATAGCACAATGAAAGAATGAATTCCCATACAAGACGAAGATATGAACCTCTAACGTAGATCTAGAACTTGGGAAGGAACAGTTAAACACTTTTATTTAGAGTGTTGCATTGCAAGATTTCAAAGCTTGAACTACAAGGAAAGACGAAGTAGAAGAATAAGGAAGATCAGAAGTGTTAGACATGTGGGAATGTAGATTATAGACAGAAAATGCAAATAAAATAGGTAGATTATGTCAAGAATGAAGAAGTAATCCACGTTTCGAAAAATTACAGAAGTTTAAAAACTAGTTCTGCAATTCATTCCACTTATTTTAATTTGGAATACCTAGGCTATTTTCATCTGTTTAATTGGAAGAAAAACTGTTAAATCAATTTTCAATCTTAAACCTCTGTCGTAGTTAATCCTATTTCATTAGCGCCATGTTCAGAGTTCCAACATTCCTAATTCAGCTATATAATATCTTTGTTCTAACGATTTATATATATAATTTATGTAATATGACCAATATCGTTGGTTCGTTTCTAACAATTTTGTAAATTTATCAAGGAAAAATATCGCAGGCTTAGCTCTATTGTATTTTTCCGTATACAGCATATCTACAGTTTTGAGTATAAATAACGGAAATTAAAAATGTTGTTGTGACAATAAATAAAGCAGGGTCGATTTACCCAAAAATGCTCATTTTCATTTACAGAACAATTATTGGTGAAAAATTACAGATTTAAATGCGTTTCGTTGAATACTTCGGTTAGATTCTAAATGCAAACATAAACTTTCTTCATCAGGATGACAGATATTAAAAATGTTAAAGGAGAAAGAGGCTTATGGAGAATATCCATAAACAACAAGGGCTAGCAGGGTCAGGTTTGGAAGATCCATAAGGTGAAAAATGGGGATTCAAAATCTATATTCGAGTACCCGATATTAAATGTTAATAGTAAACGTAAGTGTATAAGGCTATATGTTAGAAGTTTAGGAATTTATTTTCACGATGAAATTCTTGGACAGAATCTTAGACTTGACATACTAATGCGTCATCTAGTCCGATACCGTTTGCTAATGTCATTACATAAGGTACTGTATGCTCAGGTCTAAATATAAAATATATATTACTTCTTCAGAAAAATCAACGTGAAAGTGAATTGCTAAACTTCTAGTACTCAATGTAAGATTTTGGATATCTGTAGTGTTCTCCGTGCAAAAGAACGGAAGTGGGAAGTAGCCCAATGATTAGAGTATGTTAGACAAATCATATGCGATTTAAATAGGTTCTGAAAAGCAATAGGAAATGAAAAGGATTCCTTATTGAAATGATTATCCTATCTCCATATTTTAATCCTCTTAGCTTCATTACTTGAAATAGCTCAGTCTAATTGACATATCCATTTTCAGTCTATCTTCTAGTATTATTATAATAGCAGAACTCGTGTTCTCCTATTCTTTCTAAAGCCAAACTGATTTTCTACTTCACCCTTTCTCTTGACTATATCCTTTCCGGATAAAGATTTTCTTTCTATTCATATCCTTTAACCTTATCTTTCAACTTTAGCTTCCCTTTCTCTTGGCGATTTTTCTTTTCTATCCTGAATAATAATAATAATGAATATAACGAGGGTTCGAAGGTATGAATAGTACAAGGCTTACTGACAAATTCAGGTGTATATTAGGGTCGCCAAAAAATAAAATACTTTTTTGTTCAGTGACTCATCTCCATATTTTTATTCATGCAGTGTAAAATTAATTATGAAATTTTTTATAAATTAGAATAAAAAAGGTTTAACCCATGGTCCAAGACCTTTAAACGCTTGAAAAATTTCAATTGATTTTTTAAATTACAAATGACTTACGTAAACGCAATAAGTACGAGAATAAAATGATGAAAAATATAATTGAAAATAATTTTACCCTAATTTCAGTAAAGATACTACTTTGAAAGCTAAAGCACTACTCTCTATAGGGTGTTGAAAACTTATAATGTGCTAGTTTATAATGTTTACATACCTTAGGTATTTTTGGAGAAATATTGTTCAATTATTTCATAATTTTTCAAATAATTTAAAATCAATTTGAGTTACGTGTTTTGGGCCTTCAAATAACTCTGAATAAAAAACGCTAAAATAACGTCTCTTTGAAAATACTGTTTTATTAGGCTATCAGAAAATTTGCGATAAAATAAAAATCTTTAAAAATGTAGGAATAATGATTTTTCACGAATAATTTAATTTTGACTTCTGGACATTTTTTAAAGAATATCATTCAGAAATAGTGATCATGATTAACAGTTCATTAGAATAAACATTGAGAAATCGATTTTCAACTATATTAAAATCTCCGTAAGTATGGAATACCCATTTTGTCACGCATTATCAATAGTTCTGATAATTAATTTATATTTTACCCTAAAAAGCAATGCAGCGTGAAAAGCCCCAAAAAACTCTCCTCTTGCTGTTATATTTTTCGACTCAATCTTAATAATATCTGTGAATTTGAAATATTTAAAAAATGGTGTTAATATTATTTTGCAATTTTTCATTTCGAATTTGTATTTCGGGGTAGGTGCGTGAAAAGATATTTGACGTACTTTTTTTTATAAATTCTACAAGAATTCGTCTATAATTTTGAAACTTTACTAAATTGTGCTTTAATATAAGTACTTTACTGAGTTAAGTTTAGAAAAAAAGAAATTATTCAAAGAAACATTTGATTGAATTCTCGGCAATCAGCCATACCAGCTTTTAAAGTCTTTTGAATTCAGTTAAATTCTTCTCAAATCTTTCGAATTCTTTTGAATTATTTTGAATTCCTTCGAATTCCTTTGATTTTGTTTGAATTCTATTAAATTCAAAAATTAATTTTCAAACCCCTATAGTGAGTGTTTTTTCAATTTTGAGGATTGCGTTTGAAAAAATCTGCTCGAAGGGCGTGCACATTACCATCGCGCGCTGTGCACGCGGCTCGCAAGTTTGGGCGCGCTTGGGGCGCGCACCTGTTGGATCTCGCGCTTGCGCACTCGGTCATTGTACATCCCCCACATTTTTGCATAGGACTTTTGAAATTAAAAGTCTAACCATCGACAACTGAAATCTAGTGATTGTCAATTCTCTTTTTTTAAAGCTCCTTCGGCCTTAACGAACACATTCTCATCATGTGTCTCGTAAGAAAAACAAGGCTGAAAGCAAATTCACAGATCTGATTCAAAAAAAATTTTGTTATTATACATTTTATTGTACCTTGTATCTTTTTTCCAAAAATTTGATTTGTTTACTTGTAATGTTATTTTTCACGTTTGAAACAAAAACTACGCGTCTGATCAAAAAATAAGTATTAACAAATTTGTAGATTTTTTTTGTTGAACAACTTTTGTCTGTTTA
The DNA here is from genome assembly GCA_932195095.1 of Andricus curvator. Taxonomy (NCBI): domain Eukaryota; kingdom Metazoa; phylum Arthropoda; class Insecta; order Hymenoptera; family Cynipidae; genus Andricus; species Andricus curvator. Next base: position 16,122 of record CAKNYM010035511.1, read on the forward strand.
TTTTTTTCGCAGCTTGTGTCGTTTTTCAAAAAAATTATAATTTTTTTTATTTTTAATGTTCTCTTTACGAATAAAAAAAACTACGCGTTAAATCAATAAGTGATTAGGAAAGAATTTGTAGATCTTTTTTAAGTACATAATTTCTGCCCATTCATCTTTTTTCGCATCTTGCATAGTTTTACCGAAAAATGGAATTTTTTATTATTAATTGTGCGATCAAAATTTGAATTTTCGATTTTTGAAGAAAACTCATAAAGTTGTTATGATAATTTTAAAAGGCTTTCAAGAAGCAACTTTTTTCTTTTCTTGGCTTTTTTTCATATCGTGCGTTTTTTGGCTTAACATTTTCATTTTCGTTTGCTTTTTTGAATTTTAAAAATGGTATAACTCTGATCATTTTTTTCATCGGAAAAAGCTGTGAGGATAAATTGTTCGACTTTCCGAGTACTACAAATAGCCGAAAATAGAATTTTTAAATCTTAGAAATTTTTTTTTGTAAATGCTCTAACTTTTTGAATTTTTATCCAAAATAGCTGGTTAACGAACTTGTTCTTTTCTTCTGCGCCTTGAAAAAATGTGTCAAAGCTCAATCCAATCTGATCATTTTTTCGAAACTTACCGTGCCTATAGACAGACCAGAGATAGAGACACCTTAGTAAAAATCGTTTTTTGGGACTCAGGGGGTCTCAAAACGTAAAGATTTTATGAAAACCTACTATGTCAAATTTAACATAAAACCAGTACCTCCTCATTAGGATGAGAATGTAAGAATTAGGGAAAAATTATTTTCAGTGATGCCTTACATCATTTTATTGATATACTTATTGCTTTGACGTAATAAATTTGTCAATTTTAGCGTTTAAACGCCAGGTTTGATGTAATCCTGTTTACTCAGAGAGAGAGAGAGAGAGAGAGAGAGAGCGAGAGAAAGAGAAAGAGAGATAACTTAAATTTACTAGACATTGCCTTACAATATTAGCGGGTTGTCATTCTCTTCTGCTGATAAGATTGGGTCAATCGTAAGGGGAAAAAACGGGTTAAACTTTTTTATCAATTATAAAAAATTTTACATTATTTTTACACCAAATGAAAGAACATAGGAGGGTGCGTCAGCACTGAAACACTATTACATTATTTGGGCCACCGTGATTTATACCTGATTTTAAAGTCTTTTGAACTTTGAAATTCTTTTGCATCATGTTGGATTCTTTTAAATTTTGTTGAATTCTTTGGAATCATTTTGAATTATTTATATTTTTTTTAATCTTTATATATTCGTTTGATTTTTTTCAATTACTTCGAAGTCTTTTAAATTGTATAAATTATTTTGAATTCCTTTGATGTGTTTTAAATTCTTTTTTTCATTCTTTTGAACTATTGTAAGTTCTTTTGAATTTTATTGAATTCTATAATTTATTTTGAATTTTTCTGAAGGTTTTGGAAATATGTTGAATTCCTTTGAATTCTTTTGACTTGTTTTAAATTATTTTGAAATACTTTGAATTCTTCAAAGTCTTTTGAATTCCTTGAATCGTTTTGAATTCTTTTGAATCTTTTTAAATTCTTTGAATTCTGCTGTACATCTGAATTTCTAGTAGATAACCCCTCGGCATATTCAGACTATTAAAAGAAATCGCTTTGAAGCCTTTTTTCCAGAAAAGTCTAAAGGGTCAGAACGCAAGTTTTTGTCGAAAAATCGTGCTTTATCGAGACTTGTCCCATGGAAACTCTTCCCTGGAAGATTTGATGGAGAAACATGTTTGTGGAGAGTTTGCAAAAGAAGACATGCCCGGTGCACACTTGAGATTTTCCCTTGGTCGACACTCGACCGACCCCAGTGGGCTTCCACCTGCATCCCCGGACAGCCGGTAGTTGCGTGGATTCGAGACATGCGCAACCGGGCACGACTGGGCGACAGGTGCGCGACTTCCTCCGAAACTCTACGAACGCACCGCTCGGCAGTTTCGCGAAGCCTCCTCCACACATCGTAGTCGTTCCGAGGCAGTCGCTCGCGGCTTCAACCCTCGTACGGCCGCCGCGTTGTCCCCTTCCTTCCAAAGCCGGCGCCGCCTCGATCCCTCCGTACGCGATCTATAGATCACCACATGGATCATAGATCATGAAAGCAACAGCCCGCAAGTGCCGCCCACGTGCTTAACTCATCCAGTCCTCCAATAATAATTCGAGGATCGAGCCCGCGAAAATCAAGTTTATGTTTACCCTTTCGAAAGAGTAAACGAGTGCGCGAGATTTGAACAAGAGGGTATGGATCCCTAATTAAAGTTTCTTTCCTGCAATTCAGTATTGACTTTACGTGTCTAAAAAGGAAGTTCAGTTTCACCGCAAAAAAGGATCTTTGGCTTTCCTGTTGAAATTGGTGTCTTCTTAATTTAACTCTCCTTATTTGGTTGTTCCATTATTTTGAACCTCCTACCAATTTTATTTCCTCTTAGTTTGATTTTCCTCTTTTCTTTTCATTTTCTTTCTTTCGTCTTCGGATGCAAATTTCGAGAATGGACGAATCTAGAGAGGGAAAGATTAAATAAGAAGGTCACGTGTTTTGAATCGGTTAGGTGAAGTGTGTGCGGTTTTCGTTCGTGTATAAGGGCTCTGGTTCCTATGTTGATTTATGGAAAAAAGAGCCTTTTTGTATAAAAAAAGTGCAGCCTTCGATGTAGCGTGGATTCGAGTGCAGCCGTGTTGCCGGGGATTCCAAATTGGTACACTCATAGAAAAAGGAAGTGGACCGACCAGAAGGCACCAGAGGAAGAGATGGCATCTCGCGTGCTCGGACTTCTACTTTTCTTACACTATATTCTCGCCCCGGGTGTCGAAGGTAAGTTTTCACAACAGAATCCTCTCAATCAAATATCAAGTTTTCATTCCTTCCGGCCAGCTAGCTACGAGAGATGCAATTCGAATCCACAGGGAAGTTTTTCTCATGCAGTTTTAAGTGAGTGGAGTTGCAGATATTTTTTGTTTACAGAGAAGCTCATTATATATGATACCTTTATATCTCGGAGGCAAAAATACACAAAATTCATGTAATGAGAATTCGAGGAGAGAAAAATGCGAGGGAAAATATGTTACGAGAAAAATAATCAAGCTTTATTATTTAACTGGATTCAGTACACACATTTTTCATCATAAAATTCGCTTTGAAAAGTTTTGTGAGAGAGATTTTTAATATTGTATATAGATATCGTACTTTCTAGGGAGCAGATTATTTTAATTTTTAATTTGGTATAATTTAGAATTTTAGTACCGATTTATCAAATCCTTCGAAACTTGAGATTAGGTTATAATTTTAAGGCTTTGAATTTTGACTTTGGTTTGAGATATTATTGACCTTATTAGGTTTTTGTTCAGATCCTTGGATTTAAGATTAAAAATATCCTCGTCACACTCGCGATAGACGCTGGATGTTGATTACAAGTTTAAGTTAAATAAAGTTTTTGGAAAGTTGCTAATTTGAATTATTTTTCACCAAATTTGAAATTCTGAGAGAGATAGCAGAAAAAATAAGAGAAGCTTATAACGAAATTTCTAGGTAGGGACAATTTTCTCCTTTCAATTTTCTCACATGCCACATTTCTTTCGGTACTGAACAATTTTTCATTTTTCTTAATTTTTCGAAAATCTTCAAACTTTTTAAATAATTCCCAAAACTTTAACGTAATGTATTTTTAGTACAATTTAGTTTAAATTCCTTATATTTCGAGTACTTTTGAATTAGGATGCATACAATGCAGAAAGTCTTAAATAAAAAATACTCCTAATATTGAACTTCAAAATTATAAGCTCTTCTGAATCCTGGTCAGAAGAATAATTTATTTAAAATTGGATTACGACATAGAGTGATTTTTTAATACCATTGTTTTGCCACTGCATATAACTTGAAAGTAATATTAATTCTAAAAAAATATGAGGATAGTATAAGTCAAATAATTCTAAGAATTATAAGTATCCTAATGATTAAAAACCTTCTCACGGTTACTGTTTTGTGAACAAGAAAGTGAAGTCAGACGCATTTCAAGAAAAGGATATTGCCACGGTCTGGCGACTCCCCACCTTCAAGGTGCTGGATGCCAGATGGGCCAATTTTAAAGTCAGGTGTGGTCAAGTGCATAGCCTGCAAATATAGGACGAAAATAACTACTTTCCTTTTTATAACCTTTATATCCGTTATTTAATATATATATATATATATATATATATATATATATATATATTTAATTTGTTTATAAATCATAAATTGAATTGAATTCTTCTCTACTTTTATATAGCGCTATTATTTTTCCTCTAAAACTTATTTCCTTCCCCTTATTCAAATCTAGTGATATTTTATAGTTTGTCTGTTTTTGAGTGTACAATTTATTCACGGAAAATGATTTTTATTGAAAACATTATTCACGTCCCTGACCATAGATTTTTTAACGAAAATGAGATTCTGATGACCGTGAAGAATATGTTTGAAAACTCCAAGTAACGTAATCTTTATGTTTATATCAATATATTCTACCATTAGATTCTTACAAAATTTAAATTTCTTTTGGCATCTTTTGAACCAAATTTAATAACTTCAATTTTATAGAAAATGTAGTAATAGATATAATAGAAGAAAATAGAAATTTGTGTAGGATAAGATACAAATATTTTATCTGATATTCCACTTGGGACATAAAATAGCATATGATCTGTCAAATGTTTATATATTCTCTTTATATAGTCTTTTGTGTTGGTAATACTGAAAATAATTGGTAGTATGAATCCCTAACAACAATTAAGGAAAATTGAAATGACATCGTTAAACCTTCATTTGTTTTTTAAAAGTTGGAAATTAAGAAGAAAGTCATACAGAAAAGAAGTGAAAGGAAAAATATAATAGAAAAAAATACTTTTACTTTTATTTAGCTTCCTTGCAACGTCGCAAGTCTATGAATGCTTCCTTTTACTGCAAGAAAGTTTAATATTAGATAATTGTAATTGCCTAACTAATGTATTTAAGTTCATCATGGGAAGATTCATCGTTACCAAACATGACGATGTTCCTATGGGTACGCGTGAGAATTCAATTATATATTTTTGGAATAAATGCTGGCAAGAATTTTAATTCAAAACTTAATAATTTTCATCTTGCAACAAACATGATGTACTTATTTATGGGTACACGCGAAGATCAAATGTAATTTGTAATTTATTCAAAAGTTCCTAGGGTTAAGTAGCCTTCTAAGGAACAGAATTTGAAATTTGTTATTCTACAGGAATCTGTTGAATTAGGTATTTATTTTCGAATTCCATTAATTTATTCCTAAAACTTCACATTTAATCCTGACGTATAACCACGAGTTCATCATGTTGGGTATAAGATGAAAAAAACGAATCAGTATGAAATGAAAATTTTTGCTAACATTGATTCCACAAATGATTGTTTGATTATACAATTTCCTTTTTTCAATTTAAAACTAAGGTTTGCTGTATGTAAATTGTGACACTACATTTTTTAAAGTATAATAAGCTCGATAATAAGTTTTCTGATGAATATTTATCATCCGTTGTGTATTTCAAATATAGAAAAATTATTCTTCACATTTATCATGAAACAAAAGCTAAAAAAATGTCATTCAAATGCGATTTTTTGTTAAATTACCACCCATTTTCTCGGACTTTATTTCCATTAATTAAAACCGAACTAAATAAGATTCTGTTGACTCTACACCTTCCAATGGAAAATTCAATTGTGAAATAAAAGCGCGAAGAGGCTTCCCTTATTCGTGGTGGATAAAAGATTTTAAATCATAAAACTGCAATCCTTTTAATCCGTATAGTGCACCTAGAAAGACAATGAGGGCCGTCCTTGTAGCCCGAAGGGGCAAGAAGAAGAGTGGTTTTAAAACTTTAAAGAAAATTTTGTATTGTTCAGCTGAAAGAAGAAAGAAAAAAGTTCTGAAAATACTGACACATTAGACTTTAAAGAAAATATATAAAGTTCCATTTTCTTTTGCAAAGATAATAAAAAATACAACGCCTTTAATTTATATACTCTGTTTTTCTTCGACATTGATATTAATTATTAAAGTTAGGTTTTTGTACAGAATGTGTTGATATAATATAAAATTAGCTGTTAACGCCTAGAGCAAAATCTCTGTTTCCGAAAGTTCTCAAAAGTTGAATGTTCTCTACTTCCGCACAAAGAAACTTTATTATCGCAGCAACGAAATACAGCATTATTCCGTATATTTTTATGGCGTAAATTTATTCCGATAAAAGGTCTATTGTAACACGTCAAGAACAGTTTTCAAATTAAAAGCTAAAATTTCACTCAATTGCGAGTAGCCACTTGACTGGAAAATCGAGAAAACTGGGAAATGATAGGTATTCGTGTCATGATTGTGAATGTTTTCAGGTTTTTTTATAAGCAATATTTTCAACAAATAAGAAATTCGAAACATCGTTTAATAATACAGGAAATGAAAATATTAGCAGATAATTAACTTCAGAAGTTTTCACCTTGTCTAAATAGATGATTCCTACGTAATTTTAAAAGGTTGTTCGTTCTCACTTATTACGTTTATGGATTCAATAATGTAGGGTCCGTTCAAAAACGACGTCAGAAATTCGAACGCCATTTTAAGCCCCTTTTAAGTGAAATTTTTTTCTTGGATTTCTTTTGCCAAACGCCTGAAATATAACTTAAAACATGCAAACATAATATTTGTACAGACTTCACAGTTAAAAATGCCAGCTTTTAAAACCGAGGAAATAGGGTGATTTTTGACGAAAATAGGGAGATAAATTTTTTTGAAGAAAATTAATGTATATTCCTCATATTGAATTCAATATGAAGCGCTTCAAATTCTTGAACCAAAGAAGGTTGCGTTTTGAAAAAAAAAAAGTTTAATATTGAAGCCAAAAAGACGAATTTTTCAGAGAAAATGGAATTTTCAACTAAAAAAGATGAATTTCTAACCGAGAACTTTTTTACGAAAAAAGATGAATTTCGGATCCAGGAAGGCAAATTGTTTGTACAAAAAAAACTTTTTTCAATAAAACAGTTCAATTTTATAAAAAGATGACTTTAACAAATTCGGTGAATTTTCAAAAAGGAAATAAATAATCAAGTATACAGTTGCATTTACAACCAAATAGTTGAATTTTTATCCTCCAAAGATGAATTTGCAAGCCAAGAAGACGAATTTTCTATTCGAAAAGACGAATGTTCAATAGAACAGTTAAATTTTCGACGAAAAAATATGGCTTTTTAATAAAATGCTTTATTCCTAACAAAATGAGTTAATTTTCAACAAACTAGATTAATTTTAATCAAATATAAGGAATCTTAAACAAAAAAATGAACTTTCAACAAAGAAGTTCAACTCTCAACCAATTAATTGGATTTCTAATCAAAGAAGAGAACTACTTAATGAAAAATATGAATTTTTAACGAAAATAGGTTGTTTTCAATCAAATTGTTGATTTTTAAACTGAAAAAGATCCATTTTTAACCAAAAATCGAATATTTCAATTTTCATTTCAAAAAATTTATTTACAACCTAAAAAAACAAATTTTGAACTTAGTAGGTCAATTTTCAGCCAATAAGATACATTTTTAAGTAATAAAATGAATTCTTAATAAATTTGTTCAACTTTAAACGAAATCGCTAAGTTTTCAATTAATAAGATTGATTTTCTATCAAAAGAGACGAATTTACAATAAAATATATAATTCTTTAAAGAAATAATTTAATTTTCAACTAATAGGATGCATTTTTCCTTTTTGAAAACAAAATGTATCACCAGTTACACGACTCTGCGCACAGTGGGGCAAAAAAAAGTTTTCTGGACGAAAAAAGTCTAGAGCTTATAAATTTGATCCGACTTGAGCTTTTTCTTTTTTTAAATGAAAGTTAACTAAATTTCAATGAGATATGTAAGAAACGATTTAAAAATTTTTTAGTTATTTATTTTTTATCCGTAAGTAAAAACACGCCTTAAAAAGAATATACAGTGTTTTAAGTTTTTGAAACATTTCAAGAAATTTGTTTATTTTCATAATAACAAATTGATGAGTGAAAGTCCTACTTCAAGATTAAAAATACTTTTAGAATTCATTTTTTAATTTTTATTCACCACTTTTTTAAGTCCAAAGTAATTGTTAATGTTATTAACAAATTTAATTTAAAAAATGCATACCATAACCATTCCGCACTCGGAAGACTTTGTTCTTCCAAGAAAGTTGATACCTTTGTCGTAAAGTAATAATATGTACACTTTGTTAATATCTGCTAACAGTTGTTAACTGCTTAAATAAATTTGATGAACAAATACAAATTTTTGTCAATTTTCAACCATAACATTGCGTTTTTTAACGGAATCAATTTTAAATTATTCGACAAAATCCTTGCTTAATGATACTTTATCACCTCATTTATCACGCGACAATATTTTTTTCCAAATTCTTTTCATTTAAATAAATTTTATACACAAATACAGATTTTCATCAATTTTTCACCAGCAGATCGCGTCTTTCCAAATCGAACCAATTTTAAATTACTGGCCAAAATCCTTCGCTTATGATACTTTACGAACCAAAAATAATCGTTTTTTTTATAATTGTTCTTATAAAGAAATTCACAACTTGAATATTTGTCAACAAATGGATGTCGTTTTTCTTACGAAATCCACTGCCAATTATTCAAAAAGACCTTATTCATTATGAGACTTCGCAGGTGACAAAATTTGTTATTTATGTAAATAAATTTTATAAAACAATACAAATACAGAGCAAAGATTGAAAGACCGCTAAATCCAGAAGCACATGAAGTGCAGCTTAATCACCATAAACAGTCTTTAAATTGTTTTAAGAAAAGGTTGCCCACTCCTCAAATCAGTTGTGTCTAATTGATAAAATAACATAAGAAAGGTATGTGGCCAAGTTATTTAGAATTAATTTCGTTGAAAAAACGAAATCTGATGATTGAACATTTTTTCAAATCTTGTTGTCACCTGGCAAAGTCTCCTAATGAATAAGATCATTTATCATTGGCATTCGAATTCGTTCAAGAAACTAACTACATTCATTTATTCAAAAGTATTCAAGTTGCGTATTTGTTTATAAAATTGTTTATGAAAATAACCAATATTGTCACCTGGAAAAGACTTCTAATAGATCAGGTCCTTTCTGAGATAATGACAATTGATTTCGTAACAAATTTTTTTTTTAATTTGTGAAAGAAACGAAGTCTTTATAGCGCGAAATGGATGAGATATGAAGTTGTTTATTAAAATTGTTTATAACAGTAACAATGAATTTGGATGAGGAAAAAATGGTAACTAAGCATTGTTTTTACGTATATCCCGAACAAAAAAGTAAATAATGTAAAAAGTATCGTACCTGGTTTCATGATGTTTTGTATAAATATGAGCAGTTTTAAAAAATAACATCGTTTGTAAAAAAAGTAATTTCAACTTCTTCGTTAATTGAAAAAAAAAATTAATTAAAAAATCAGCTGTCACACATCTTTTTGAAATTTAGTTAATTATGATTTAAAAAAAAAGCTAAAATCGGATCAAAATTGTAAGCTCTAGACTAATTTTTCCAGAAATTTTTGTTTCATCACACTACGCTACGTCTTGGTGTGATCCAGAGGACGAACAATCTTCTTGAAGGCGAAAATTGCCTTGGAAAGATGTGTTTTTATAGATTGGGATGATCGTCGTGGTGGCTAAGGAGATTAAGATGAATACTATTAATTTTATCAATTAATAACAAATATTTATCTTTCATTTTATTATTTATTCAATAATATCAATTAATTTAGACCGGTACCTCTACACAAAAAGGTTCTCTGAGTACTTAAAGCCGTTGTTCTTGGTGGTGCGGAACCCACTTTAAACTGTAGGTCCCCTCCCACCACTAAGTAAGTATGTGGAGGGTGTGTAAAGGAATAGGGGAGAGGCACAAGGAAAATGTAAAACCATTAGGGGACACATTAGAAGCTTAAAAAAATTTTTTTTCAAACCCGATTCACCTTGATTGTTTTTTTGTTTTCTTAGAATTTTTCCGCCTGAGAGTTTGCGAATATAGGGATGGGAAGTGGAAATTTCAGATTGGTTTAGGCTTGGAAGCTTCAATCGTTCTTGTATTTCTCGAACCTTTTATATACAATAGGAGATAAAGATGGGTATGTGCAGGGGTGGACGATCGTTTCATTGGCCGATAAGTTGAGCTTACAGAAGACGATCCTAACCAAGTCACGTATCTGATACGTTGCTGGCGTCACTAAGCTTTTTTCCTACAGACCTTCGGCTCGTGAGTGGACGTGTAGCGCTGATTTATGTACGCAGATCGGTGACGCAAAGGTGCACGAAGACGAAACATAGATACTAAGATACAAAGGAGGATGTTAGTCAGCGACAATTTTGTGAATTCTGGAAATAGGCGCTGGCCTAGATTTCGCGAGCCTCTAGACTCTTCATATAACTATCAGTTTGATGCATGTGCCAATACTGAGATTCCGAATCAAACTTTTCCAGGAAATAAGTTTCTAGCTTTTTAATGATTATTATTGACTGAATCTGTATGGAATCGTATAATCAGGACCCGTACATATTTGAGAATCGTTTAATTGTTTAAAGCGGATAAGAACAGAAAATCAATTTTTTCAAATTCATCTTCAATTAAAATTTGTTCAATACTTAGGCATATGGGACCGTCCGATAAAGTTTTGTATTTTCAAAAATTTCCCCTCTTTTCAATTTTGAGCTTTATTACAATCTGAATAATTCAATTAATAGAACCCAATATGAAACTCAAACTATTTTTAGTTCAAAGTTGATTTTTTTTGGTTGAAAAGCTTAATATTATATTTTTGGTTCGGAATTAATATCATTTAATTACGAATTCATCTATTTGGTTACAAATTCAACTATTTTGTTGAAAATGCAACTTTATTGTTAAATAGTTATGTTTATTTGGTCAGCAATTCCACTACTTTGTTTAAAGATGAACTACTTTTTCAAAAATTGATTTTTTCGCTAAACATTCATCTGTTTGGTTGAAAGCAGAACTATTTCGTTTAAAATTCGTTTTGTTTTTGATTAAAAATAATTTTTACAATTGAGAATTTAACTACTTAATGTTTGGTTGCAAATCTATTATTTTCAGTCAGAAAATCAACTTTCTGTTGAAAATTATTCTTTTTTGGTTGAAGTTCAACTATTTTGTTGAAAGTTCGCTTTTTTTTTATTGAATGTTACTATTCCTAATTGAAATTTCACCACTCCATTTTTGGCTATTTTTCCTCATTTTTACATGCCACCTGCCCCGCTTTATCCTGTTTTCTACCGATTTCGAATCCCAATTGCAAAAATGTCAAAATAGACTTAAGAGACCATTCAAAAACTACGCGACACTTCCAGAGGAGGGGTGAAGGGTTTTGGCAACATTTTTGACGTAGGGGGCAGAGTTTAACGCAGAATGTGAGATCAGACATGGAAAATATAAATGTGAATAATAATTTGTTGAGCTTTACAAATTAAAATTTCCCGTTAAAAATTCTACTCTTTGGTTTAATATTTAACTATTTTGAAAAGAATTCGTTTGTTTTTAGTTAAAAATTAATTTTCCTAACGGAAAAGTTAACTGATTCATTTTTTGCAAATAAATGATCGTTTTTAGTTGAATATTCAACAATTACATTTTTCGATAAAAATGCATCTTCTTTGGTTGGAAATTTAAATTCTTGGTTGAATATTGTACTATATTGGTAACAATTTTTTCTATTGGTTAATCACTGAACTATTTTGTTGGAAATTGGGTTTTTCAGTTAAAAATTAATTTTTCAAAGTCAAGATGTAACTATTCCATTTTTGGTTAAAGTTTATTCGTTTTTAGTCAGAAATTCCAATATTTGATTCACAATTCATGTATTTGGTTGAAAATTATTCTTTTTTGCTAGAGAATTATTATTTTTAATTGATAATTCAAATGGTTAGTTGGAAGTTTTACTAATTTGTTAAAAATTCATTTTATTAATTGAACATTAACTCTTTGCCCAAAAATTGTTCTTTGTTTGTTGAAAATCACTGTTTTCTAGAGAATTTGCCTTTTTCGCTTGAAAGTTTATTTATTTTCTTAAAAAGCCATCTTTTTTGGTTGAAAATTCAACTAGTTTGTTAAAAATACGTCTTTTTGGATTAAAATGCATCTTTTTTTGGTTAAAGAATCAACTTCTATTTCGTTAAAAATGCAACCATCTTATCGAAAGTTCGTCTCTTTTGCTTGAAAATGGAACTGTTTGGTTGGAAATGTAAATGTCAGGTCTAAAATTAATATTTGTTATTGTTGAAAATTCCACTATTTGGTTGAAAAATTATCTTTCTTGGACAAAATTTAACTTTTTTGTTGAAAATTCATCTTTAAATTAAATTAATACTTTATTTTCCGTGATCTCTTTTAAATCTAAACAATTTTAAAATGAATATTAATTCTAAGTTTGAGAAATTGAAATAAGGTTACAGATGAAACATTTTAATGTCATTGGTAACATTCTGAATGGAACTATATATTTCAACAATGCTAACATTCCAAATGTAACAAGTTTCAATGCAAAATTTGTTTAAATTTTAATAATTCATTAATATATTTTTAAAGCTATTTCAAACAATGTCAAAGTTTCAGATGCACGCTTATTGAACTAGATAATTTCTCCTCCTGAAATGGTTCAGACTTTGTACAATTTGACATAGAAACCTTTCAATTTCAACCATTTGAAGCTTAATTCATTTAAGTTTGAAAATTTTAGATCTGCTTTTCTTTTAAAGTTGAATACATCATTTTTCAATTTGAACGTTTGAAATTCAAATTTTTAAATTCAGCAATACACAAATTAAAACATGAAAGTTGTAAAACGTGGTTTAAAACTATTTCATTTCATTCAAAATTTATGTATTTAAAAATTTGATCCTCAAAATACTGATTTACAAAAATTGTTGAACTTAATCTGGAAGGTTTCAATTATAACAATTAAATTTTAAGTGTTTGCAATTAAATCTGTTAATTTATGTTGTCATACAAGTTTAACAGCTAAATATACATTTTCAGTTGGACATGTGATGAATGTTTCTGTCAATCTTAGTTTATTTAACTAGAAACCAAGTAATGAGAGGAGAAGCTGTTTATAAATAAACTTTCTCTGAATGCATGATGTGGCAAAACTGTACTTAATTGTATGAAATTGAGGTGTTATTGTGTAAATAACAAATTTAATAACGTTCCTCGAAATGATGTAATGATTTTCATTCTTTTTGCATAAAACCCGGAGTTTCACACGATCATTAAAAACGCATTTATGTCCAATTTCTTTCGCTTGAACTATTTTTATCCTAATTGTATAAAGTATGTTCGTAATTAAACAATCTTAAATAAATCCTTCTTATTTTTTATGTATTTTCTTTTGTTTAATATTTTTCGCTTGCCTTTAAAAAGGCTATCTTCAGAAATATCCTGTGGTTGAGAACTTGAAGCTGAAAATTAATACCATTAAATTCTGATTTATCTCTTTTATACTTTAGGGACTGAAATCTCGGATCTCTGACAAACTTGCGAAAGACTTGCGAGAAAGTCTTGCGTTACATTAGAATTCCAGATTAATGTATCGTTCCCAGAGTAGTATCGTACTATCCCACTTGTTAAGCATTACGTCGAACAACTAACACGAAAAGTTCGCTCTTAATTATTATTATCGTGTGAACTAACGCAGTAATTATTTCCGTCTGCCGTAAACGCTTCCTGCAAAGGGACAGCATAGTGGAGCAAAAGTTACGTAAAGCACACATTCTGGCCGTTATACGTACTTGTCCGACATACCAAAAACTAATTTCATTTAAACTTTATAACTAAGATTGATAAGCGTAAAATGAAGTGCGCTCGTGCCACTTTGAATTAGCAGTCTGCTTAACCTGGAAAAAGAAAAAATTCGGAATTACAGTAGGGAAACAGATAACATCGCAGAAAAGCTCGGAATTTGATTAACATCGTCGTTATAATACTTAGTTCAGGGTGAGAAAAAACTGCTATTGAATCAATAAATTTTGTTTATACTTGAGTTTTTATTGATTTAAGTGTATACTCTAGATTCAAGTGTATTCCAGAGTGAATAACATAAATATTAAAGCGAAATAAATAATTATTGTTTCACTGAAAATTCATTCGAATCATTAAAAGATCTAGTTTTTGAACGAGGGCTATCGATTCAATAGCATTTTTTGCAGACTGCAATAAAGAACTTCTTTTATAGATTACTTTTTGCATTAAATTTGGGTATTTTTTTATTGACCTGATAAATACAAAATTATCATAATTATAAGGATGTTACGAAATTCTGTTCAATAATATGCTAATGATTTATACTAACCGGTTCAGTGAGTCAAAAGGTCAGTGTATGTTACTTTTTAATACGATATCGAGTAAAATTCTGTTCCAACTGCTAAATTTGAAACTATTTCGAACGAAATCATTTTGCTGGGAAAGCTTAAAAATATTTATCCAAACTTTTGTTAAAAACAAATTCCAATAACTTGATAAAAAAAAGTTTTGCAAAGTGCGAAATTAGGTTTGTTGATTTCTGAAGAGTTACAATGAGCGTCAAGGTTTAATATTTTTTTCCTTCGGAAATTCTTGCTTATGTAGATTTTGTCATTAGTTTTCAAACACCTCTTAATCGAAAGTCGTTCAAGCTTTCTAACTTGGTTTATGAAATGATTTATATGTGTGCTCGCGCAGAATGATAAGGAAATTCGATCGTTCGAGTGCACTTCGACTTTGTATATTAAAAGATACCAGTAGAAAACTTTGCCTAAGATTCCAATTACCAACTTCGACTGTTGCATAAAAACGTGCTACTTTTTCAAAAGTTTTTCCAGCTTCAATTTACTGGATAATATTTATATATTTTCTTCTTGTAATTGCATTTCTCAATTTAAACGCATAATTAAATTCACACTTAATTAATTCAACATATATATTGGGAGTAAAGTTCACATGGCAGATTAATCAACACATTTTTGAAATTTATACTGATAAATTATTGGAGTAATTGAAAATTAGTGAATTTTAAACTAGAACGTCCATAAATCAAGGAATAATATAATTATCCCAATTAACTATCAAACTTTCACATGCTTGATAAATTAGGTATTTCATATGGTTTTTGTGAATACGAGTTCTTCAGTTTTTTAGAGAGCGCATTCTTTAATAATGAGAATATTTTACTGAGGACGATATTATAATTATCCACTATCGAATATCGATTATCGTATATCTATATGAAATAAGTAACGAGGAAATTAATATGCTGCCATTAGCTTTATTCCAATCCTAGGGTATCGTAATTCGTTACTGATCCATTAAAAAAATGATTCGCTACTTCATTACTTTTATTTTCATATTTTATGGAAACAAAGTACCTTCACTTGATAGTTTGTATGAACTTCAAAAATGTACTGATGAGCCTCACTGGGAGAAATACGTTTAACTTGGAAGAACACTTTCTTATAACAATTAATTCAAAAAATTATTCATTTGACCCCCAAGGAAAAATTGTGGGTTAGTTAAATTGAATTTTAAAAATTGTTTCTCAAAATAATCATTATAAATTTTTCAGTTATTTTTAATTTATGTTCTTCGCAGCTAGTTATTGAACGTTAAATTTTGAGAATTTGTTCACTGATGATAAGTTAATCTCAAATAATTTTCAAAGCAAGATGTTGGCCTCTAATATAGACGTTAAGGCTAGAAAAAAAATTACTCCTTTCTATAATATCATATATCGTTATATAAATTTACACGCCGAAAAACACTTTTCTAAAATTTTGATCAGCTGGTTCCTAAATTGCGTATTATAGCTCAATCTGCTAATTGATATAATTTGTCATTTCGGACTGATCAGTCCTAATGCTGATCACGAAACGATCAGGAGACGTGTGCTCAAGTTAATTAATCAAAGGCCAGTTTACCAATGCTACTAATCTAAGTAGCCCGAGAAGCCTTCCCTTTCTACTAATGATGATAATTTGTTTCTTAATTACCTTAAAATATTCTTCAATTGTTTATAAACCTAAAAAATTGACTTTCAGTGTCAAATTGATATAAATTGTTTTTCTTGGTTTGTCAAACTTAGAGAGAATACGTACATGGGTGATTCTCGTATAGCGCAAAATTCAATGTCCCTGATGCATGAAAAAAATTGGTTTCACTTATACACATAATTTTTCATTCAACTTGACTGAAAACTGTCCAAAAGTCATTGACTGGACCATCCCTGGTGACGTTTTCACAATCAAAATTATGTTTTCTACTAAAACCATGTGTACAATATATATTTTTGACGTTATAATATGGCCCGATTGAGCTACTTCATGAAAATCAAAGGCTTAATCATTAAAAAATATTTAATTCCTTTTGGAATGGAATGGAAGCTTCTAATGTGTCCCCTGAGGGTTTCCATTTTTCTTGTACCTCTCCCCTATTCCTTTACACATTATTATCACCTACAGTTTAAAGTGGATTCCGAACCACCAAGAACAACTGCTTTAAGTACTTAGAGAATCTTTCTCTCTAGAGGTACCGGTCCCACGACTCTGCGGAGGTGTACCCTTGCTAAGCTAGTAGCGCATGGGCCGCCGAGGCTCTTCCAGAGCGCGAGGCGGGAATCGAACCCGCAAGCCGACTGAAGTAGATATTTCCGATCATGGCGCATTTGAGCAAACACATTAGGATTGATAAATTGTAATTCCATGTGTTGCTGAACCTGCAAATTATCTAATCTAATGCTGCAATTTGATTTCATTAATACATATTAGGCAGCGAATTTCAGCAAGGCATCAAATAATTGTCACTGACAGGAATGATAATATTGACAATTGATTCTTCACCAAATTACATACAAACCAAAATGACACGTGATAGTTTAATCAACTCTTGTCGCAATTAGGGCCTGCTGATTAATTGTGTACTATTTTTTATACACAACAGTTGGGAGAGTATTAGGTGTATACAATAATTTATTTATTTAAATAAATAACAGTATAAGCTGGTTTTAGCTTGGTATTATTTGAGACAGGTTGGCAATGTATTTATTACAATTGGTATAAATTACCTGTATTATCTAAACGTATTAGAACATTAGTATGTTAAAAATCCGTATGAAACGTTTTTAAAAGCTCAAAATTCCACTGATCGTCTATAGCTGAATTTTAAAAAAAATCCAAAAGTCATTGACATTTTTTCCGGCCCATTTTAGATTTGGATTTGTTGACATATTTATATAATGAGTACGATTCATTTCATCTTGAAAAGTGAAATTTTTTATTTTAAAAATTTCAACGCTCAAATTTTGCGCTATGCGAAGAATCACTCATAAGCTGTGTTTGCAACGTTCCCTTGTTCAATGAATTGTACTTCTATTCTGTGATTAATGTTACAAATCAGGTCAGTTTGCTTTTCAGTGCATTAAATGTTTATTTGCCATAACTTGCCGTAGCGTGTATAGCTGCTATTTAATCCTGCAAACAATGTGTGATTGAATGTACTCGCTGCGTTTCTGTTTTTAAAATTAATCCTATAATTTGCCAAATCTGAATATCCGATTAACACCGAATAATATTCAGGGTTGACGTATTTTGTGCGAGCTCACATATTTGGTAATCGCAGGTGCATGTATGGAGGCTAGACATTTATGGGCACACGGTATGCTGTTAATCGCATTACAAACAGTGGCCCATATTAGGTCACTTAACTTGCGTTAGTTCAACCCTGTAGCTGAAGTTAATCTTCGGAAGTTTGACTTTACCCGACGTATCTACTATCAAGTTCACCTAAATCACGGTTCAGGTACACTAAATTGGAACTAACGAAGCGTTAGTCACTGAAAGTCTTCAAGGGATACATTCAATAACTTGCTTTTTGATACAATTCACGAAGGACGAGAGTTTATTAATTAAATTAATCCTGTATTGATGAAATTACTAAAAACAGTAGTTAAACTAGTACTAAACAAATAGTAAATGTACTCACTATGAGGCTTCGAAGAGGCAATTTCACGCCAGAAAAAAATGTAATTTTAAATGAATATTTAGCAGTTGTAAATGAAATTGTGTGTAGCTGCGAAAAATAGTACAATTTTATTTAAATTCAATAAGAGGGTGAAGACTAGAACTCCATTTAAAATTTGCAACCTCTTAAATTGAAAATGATCCCTCCCCGACGATAAAGCGTTGAAGCGTAAAAAGCATTGGAGCGTATTTAAGGGTATACTTAGAATTGAATACGAAATTTTTAATTATTAAAGCCTCAATCACATACTTTTCACATTATCAGAATTATAATTTTCAACTTTTAAGACATTGAATTTTTGAAGTTATGAATTCACACGAAGAACCCCGCATTGAATGAACGAAAAAATGACTTTTTATCAAAACATCAAATTATATTTTTCTCTGTGAGTTCGAACGTGCACATCACTAATAAGCCAAAATATAATAATGAGAAAATGGACAATTTTTACTTAAACAATTGCCAAACTTAAAATTTGTATATGTACATATTTCAATAGATTCGTCCACTATTGAAATTATATCCTTCTTAAAAACTTTTTGTTAGATTTGGCTTATTGCCTCACATTTTGTAGCTAAAATCCAATAAAATAAAAGTTTTGTACCCATATACTTGACAGATTCATTAGTTTATCTATACAGGATATCTAAGGATTATGTCAACATCCACGAAACATTTAAACAAGGTAACCGATATTTCCTATCAACCAAAAGCGCGGGAGATTTTCTTATAAGGCTTTTTAATTAGGGTTAATAGTTTAATTAGGGCTAGGAAAAAATTCACAATAAACGTGAGATAGATACCCTGCCAGGGAAAGTCGTTGAAATTATTTCAACAGTTGTTTCAAAATTCCCTGAATATGCAAACAAGGAAATCGACATATGCTAAGAGAAAAATCAGAGGAGATTTTTTGATAGTACAAATATATATATATATATATATATATATATATATATATATATATATATAATTGGACATTTTGGTAAAAAAACATTTTCTGTGCATTTGGTGCGGGGTGATTTACACGTTCTAATTTGGAATTATTTCATTTTAAACTTTGCCAATTTTAAGTAACAATAGAATTTCAGTATTTGTTCCATTTGAATTTCCTGAAATGAGACTTTTTTCTTCAAATTTAATATTGTTCAATTATAACGGCAGTAATTGAATTTTATCGGTTTTAATTGAGAAAATCAATTTGAAATATTAAAAATTTTTTAATTTGATTGTGTAACTTTAAATATTTTTCATTGGATTGCTACAATGCAAATTAAAAATTTTTAAATTCAGATTCTTCGACGTTTGAAATTTTTGAATTATGGACGTATACATTATGTAACTATAATACATTTCAAATTATGGAAATCAAAGTTTTGTTAAAATTTGAATTGAAAACTTGTACTATTTAAATTTAATCATAAAGGTTTCTTGATATTTGGCATTTGTTTCTTGGCAGAAATTATTTTCAACATTCCAGCTCTTGATTCTAAATAATGTTAACCTATTTTTTTTAATAAAACTTACACATTTAAAGAGATAAGTTTCGAATTTTTGATATAAATACGTCGCTATACTTAGTTTACTTAAAAATACCTTTGAAATACTTTACAGATCAGGTGAAAAATCAACTATTTGTTTTTTAACTTTTCTTTTCTTCTAATGTGAGTTTCAGATGCAAATATTTTCAACAACTGAAATGATATTTGAATTCTTTAATACACAAAGAAAGTCATCTTTTGAACCAATTCTCTGACGCACTTTAAAATTGTAATTTATATATATATTATTGAATTATTATTATCGAGTTTTTGAATGCCTCTAGAGTCTAATACATCACTGAAAAACGGAACATTAAGAGAATGAAGAATTCGATAATTATTTCTCAGTGATTAAGAATTAAATACAATTTTTCATAGACCCATTGTATATTATGGAACTCTATATGAATCATGCATTCACAACTAAATTTACCTTATTTTGCGTTTTTTTCTAGCTTCTAATTAAAGTAGAACCCGAGTTCTTTCATTAAATCTTTTTCAAAAAATGCTTTTCATGGTTGAAAAGATAAGTTTGTTAGAGCAGACCAAAATGTTCCCACAATACCTCTGCGTAGTTCAGTACTGACAGGTGGTATCTGATGACGAGTAACGCTGGCAGAGCCAACAAAAATGTGTACAACGAACCATCATAGAAATAAAGTCGATGGTAAAATTATGGGAGCGAGAGAAAAAAAGGGATCTCGAATATACAGTATGGCTGTATCTCTCTGGGTTCATGTCACCTGCTGGCAAAGAGAGTGATGTATCGAAGCTCATGCGTCACTACTACTATCACTCTCAATTTATATGGCAAATGCATACTGCATTTCAATTTTTAGTTGATACCGAGCTTCATACAGATTTCTCTATTTCCATTTTTTTATTTTATTCCATTTGAATGGTAATTTTCTTAGAAGTATTTCCATGCGTATTGTAGATAACAAAGTGGCTTTTCTCGTATCATAAATACGATGGGAGTATGAAAAGGTTCATCTTTTCATTATTCGCTATGTTTTTATAAACCAAAACGGCTTTTTTGCTTCAATAAGTGAACGAGAAATTTGTGAAAAGTTAACCCCTCATTCTCAACCCCAGCAACTGGATCAAGACGTGCATTCGAACAAAAGTGGCGTATTAATTATTTCGTTACAACCCCTGTATCTTCATTATATTTTCATGAGGGGTTGGAATCTATGCTCAGAAAAAGAATTGTCCGCCTCTACAAGATTTCCCACACGGTTTTATGTGTCAATATAAAAGCATTCAACATGTTCTTTCGTTAAAAAACTTTTTTTTTTAAATGATGACTTTAGGAATATTATGCAGAAATTGTAGGATAGCCAAATAATTTAATAAATCCATTTATTCAAATAACATTCAACCCTTATCAGAACAGTTGGATTTCAAAACAATTTTTATAGCAATTCTAAGATCGACAATTTGTCAACGGGAAGTTTTTTCTTTTCGAACTTATACGAAATTATTAAACAAGTTTCCAGGTGTATACCGTAGGTATTTTAGTTTTTAAATAACTATTGGTGTTTCAGAAGTTTCTTTTGCTGTAAATGTAAATTTTGTCATTTCTCAATGTAGAAATAAAATTTACCAAAGAACTTTATATTACTTTTCATGGAAAATACCTCTGGTTTATCGGTCCAATACCGCCCTTTAATCTTCTTGCATAAATTTTGTTTTGCAGCCAACTGTATTTTTTAGTAAATGAGAACCTTTTATTTATCCGCAATTTACCGAGAATAGTTTTTTTAATACAGACGCGCTAGTGCGTTTCAAAATGAACTCTTGAATTTTTTCGATTAAATAAAATTTTCGCCGTTCCCAGAGAACTATACATAGTGTTTTGAATAAAAGAGGATAAGTGCTTCATGTGAAAAATCATTAAAATTATTTATCTGAATTTATTATAATTTGAACTTTTAATTTTACTTTCTCTTTTAATTTTTCAAATATTTCGAAAATAAATATTTCTAGAACATGAGCGGTAAGCCTTGCCATAATTTAAGAAATAGTCTACAGAAATAACTGACTAATGAAATTTCTTATAAACTTGAATGACAAGCGTTTTTCTAAAATAATAATTAAACGGAAATAGATAGGATTTTACAAACCTTACCAAAATAAATACTTGTAAGGACGTTACCCTCTTTTCAATTAATTTGAAGGATGAGCTTTATAGTAACCTCAGGCTAGAAGTTTCAGAAAAATATTCTGAAAAATTGTAAATTATGAAAAAAAAGATCCAACATTACACGGGGGTGTTCAGTTAATTGTTATCGTTAAATTAGTATGCACAACGTTTTTTACTGTACTGTGAATTATTTAATCACCTAAGAAGGAGTTTTGAAATTAATGACAAAGAAAATCACACAGAAACCAAATGTACCATTTTCAGTTTTATAAGGTGTGGTTAATTCACTTTAATGTAATGTTTCGCAATTGTCGTGATAATATTCTACATGCTTGGTGAAGCCATTTTTGTTCTGAGATTTAGAGAAATATTGTCACTGGCGGATCGGTCTTCGGTCTGGCGCACCGACCAAGGTAAGTGTTCGTTTCCCCATGTCGAAGGTCATTTTTACCAATGATTTCTCAATTTATGCAAACAATTATACACCAGAGACTCGATAGATGAAAAATCTCGGGGGTTGCCTGGAAATAGCCTTGTTCATATAACGCGTACAGCGAAACGTAAACAGGCAGGGCCGCCTGAACCGTTTCCATAATATTGCGCAATCTACTTGACTGAGTAGTATAGACTATAGTGCATGCGTCCCTTCAGAGGCGGAGTCGCAACCGTCTCTCACCCTGCCCCCTGAGAAACTGCGGGGACCAGCAATTCTAGGAATTCATATAACGCGTCCGATCGCGCGTTCAAATAGGGAGTCTCTGGTGTATTTGATTAATTATTTTCTATTGATTATTCAATTTAATTAATTAACTATGGCAACGGCCATACCACGCTGGAAACACCAGTTCCCGTTAGATCACTGAAGTTAAGCAGTGTTGGGCGCGGTTTGTACTTGGATGGGTGACCGTCTGATACTACTGCGTTGCTGTTGGCCGTGGTGGGTGTGGTGAGCCCACACTTGTAGTTATTTACTACAAGTAACTATCCACCTAGAAACACTACCCGAATCGGGTAGTGTCACGCTTACCCCTTGAGGCTCGCCGAGAGGGAAATGGCTTAATGGTATATAATATAACTAAAGTAATACATAATGTTTTCCAGTCATATGATTTATCAAAGAATGAAGTAATCTTCTGGTATTAACACAATGCCTGCATTTTTTCAGTGAACAGATAATTTTTCAACACATGGCTTAAGTTCTAGTTTCTATACCCTAGGGAGTAAAAAGTGACGTCAGAGCTGAATACTAAAAATTATCGACGGTTCAGTCAATCGCGTTGACAGATTGTTTGACAGGTTGAAGCAACTCGAAACGATAAATTACCATAAATTCGCAATAATTTAGCACAAATTGCCATTAATGACCGAAAATCTCAAATCTTTCAGATACTATAAATTTCCGTAAATGTCCAAAATTGTTGAAGTTTTGAAAAATTTCAAAGTCAGAATGACTTTTCATTTGGATATATAATTCTACAGTGAAAATGCAAAGACGTTATTTTACATTTGCATTTTAATTTTTTATTCAATGTGGAAATTCTTACCCTTTCCATTATTCTGAAAAGATTGTTGAATAAGGGGCAAAAAAATGGCCAAATCTAAAGTTCTTGAAAGTGGATTTGATCAAAAACTACACTTTTTGAGTTTTGTATTTCTTTTTGAGAAATAGATGGTGATATGTACGACATATCTCTTTAGTTTTGTTCTTGGTAAACACTACTTGACATTAAAAAAATTTTGTTTGAAAAATGTTTACATAAAAGTTCACACATGTAGAAAGATTCTACAAAAAATTCTTGTTTCTCCTTTATGATATATTGCATTGTTTCCGTAATTGAATTGTTTCTTTTCGTTTTTTCAAAAGTCGATGAAAAAGAAGAACATTTTCTGGAAAGCCCAACGTTTTTTACTTTTTCCCAAATTTGTTAACAGTTTCTACTTATATAATAAAGGTATCCTATCATTTTTTGGGGACTTAACAATTTTTGAGGCCGGGAAATTTCTTAATATCATTTTTTATTGTTTTTCGTAAACGATGCCAAATATCATAAAAAAGCCAGAGGTACTTTTTATAGTACTTTTATAGAGAAAAATGCAAGAATTTGATTGAAAATTTTTTTTATGTTGAGTAATTTTTCACAAAGAAAGTAACTCAGGAGATATATAGTACGTATTACTATGTATTTCTGATGACAACAATTTAAGTGGTGTTTTTGAGAAAATCTCCTTTCAAAAATTTAGAAAAATAATTGCTGTTTTGTCTTTTAGTTTTGAGTTCGATTAAAAGAACAAGAATTTTCACGTGGATTAAGAAAAGATATTCCTGAATACCTAGACTTGTTCACAAATACGTGTTTCTTCATTTTCAAGATAGAATGATATGTTCAAATACAACATCTTTCTTACATTCTAAGCTGGACCCCTGTGTCTGATTTAAAACGGATTTGATTCAAAATTTCTTCAAGTTTTAATATTTATAAAAATTTCAAACATTTTTAAAATTTTTGGTAATTTTAAAATTTACCATAAATTTATAAAATGTTTGTAATTTTTCCACATTTCCTAAATTCATGTTACAATTTAAAAAAAGTTTCCGAAATTCCTTCACATAAGGGGCTATTCAAGTATTACGTAAGAATTTTGAGAGGGAGGGGGGATCTAAATAGATGCTTATTGTTGTATATTCATAATGAAAAAATATGCTTGTAATGGGGGGGGGGGGGGTGCCACGAATAGGGAAAATTATGCTTACGTAATACTCGAACGGCCCCTGGGCAGAAATCAAGTCTCTGTTACCAAAAGCGTCGGAAATCATGAATTTGTTATAATAAATATTATATGGACCAAGGTGGTGAGGACTTTTTTCGACTTGTGCATTTTTTCAGTACTTGTCTGTGGCTCATACGGCCTCACCTGCGACTCATACTGAAAGCATACACTCATCGCAAAAGTCCCATACTATTTTAACACACCCAACTTCTTACAGTATGTTCAACGAGTTTTCATTCTGAATATGAAATATTTTGTAATTAGTATGGGGGGGGGGGTCTTAGGAAAATTGACTGATGGACTGACACGAACAGGTAGAGAAGCATTATGTTGTTTATGTGTTCTAACAAAGAGGATATATAGAAGCTTTTGGTCCCATGATCATGGGGTTGGAAAGGTGGAAGCCACAAACGTTTGCCTAGCCGCGGGGTAGATTCTTAGTTGGTTGATACTCGAAGCACGAACTCGATTCTCCGAACGCTGCAGGCACCCCACCCTCGCCTCGCTTGGAAACGACGTCCGCCTCCAGCTTCTCCGTACCCAGCCTGGCTTAGGGTAGTTTGAATTAAGCCCATGTAGACAACTCGTTATGTCGTTACGTAGCCGAGGCAACGATACAGCCAGAACGTGGAGCTGGAGCTGGATAGTCGTTATATCTTTCACTTCTCTGCATCCAAGATGGGGTCACTAGAGACTGTTGACCAAGAATCACCTAATCTATTCTTCCATTATTTGCTACTTCAAATTTCACTTAGAGGGTTGCATGTCAAATTTATGAGTTCACGTAGAATGAGATACTTACAGTTGAAGAAAAGGTAAAGAAATAATTTAAAAAGTCTTTTTCAAATAAGAATTCTTGCTTAAAGAGAGATTCATTTTAATAAAAGTATTTAACGATTGAAAAGCGTTTCGCTCCGACAAGCTTTATATTTAAATAAGAACATTGAGAGAAAAATATGACAAGGAAGTCAGAGCAAGTCACTGATTTTAAATCTCAGATTAAAGTTTTATTCTTCAAATTAAATGTGAGAGAATATGCCGGCAGGTTTTTCTTCAACTCAGAAATATCAGTATCAGGGAAATCTCACTCCAAATTCTCAGTCTAATTCTGTTAATTATTGGTGGAAATTTGTGAATTTGAGGCAACGAATGCAAAGGAGATGTAATATTATTTTAGTCAAATAAATTTTACCCTTGTTTTTGGGTCTAAAAAACATTATTATTAGTTTCAAAACAATAGTCTTCAAGTAAATTCAAAAAAA
Organism: Andricus curvator; assembly: GCA_932195095.1. Lineage (NCBI taxonomy): Eukaryota > Metazoa > Arthropoda > Insecta > Hymenoptera > Cynipidae > Andricus > Andricus curvator. Next base: position 41,952 of record CAKNYM010035511.1, read on the forward strand.
TTGTAATGAACTGAAATTAGGAGAATTAATTAAATTAAAGTGAAATTCAACCCAAATGATATTGATTTTAAATACTCCAGTGAGTCAAAATGAATTGAAGTCACTTCATCGAATCTAACTCTAAATTTCAATCAGTGACATTTTCTTAGGAATCAGTGACGTACTTCTTGCTATTTTAATTAGTGACTATTCGATAATATTGTAGTATTTTTTACTTTTTCACCAGTAAAAAATGTCTCTGAAAATTTAATAAATGCTGCCTATTATCAATTAAGGTTAGAGCCGGATCAGATGAAAATACATTTTTTCGACTTTATATTTTTCTCAAAAATTGTTTTAGATGTGATTTTTATTGCAATTTTCATTATGTTTAGGAAAACAAAATTGTATATGTAAAGTTTAATGAAATATCTCCTTTTTTAACAAAAACATTGCAGTTCGTTCATTGAATATTGTGAAAATGACAGAAAAGAATTAAAAACATTATATGAGATAAATCGATTGAAATTATGATCATACAGACATGTTAATTTATTTGACTTTATAGTAGAAAAAAATTCTCAATTTTGAAAACACACCAACATTCTAAGTATGAAAGTGTTCTTTTTAATTTGATAAGTTTATTGAACTATATAAAAACCTTCTATGGCTTATTATAAATGAGCAATCAATAATAATAAGCAATAATAATTAATAAATGAATAATAAAAAAGCGGAGGCGAAAATCGTCTTTTTCATTCCTTTAGACTCCTTTTATAATAATCAAAAATTTTCTCATTCATCCCCTCAGACACGCTTTGCAATCCCAAATCTTGTTTGTATCTCCTAATATTTTTTATAATAAAGAATCACCTTGCATATAATTTTGTATTTAAAATATAAGAAATAGAAAACCATCTATTACGAGTAAGCACAGTGCTCATGAAATTATATTAACGCGTCTAAACTACTTTACCGCGGTTTTTTTTCAATAAAGAGTTTTCACTGATTAATCAGACAAGCATCTCTAAATGATCAGTATTCTGAATTGATGAAGTTCTTTTTTAAAAGAGTTTATTCCGTTTCTTTGGTCGCTTTGTTGTACGGTTGATTAGACAGCCAAGAATAAGAATCGCGCCGAAGCATAATTAAAGTGCACTTTTAAAAATTAAAATCTATTCACGAGGCCACTTTTTGAAGTAATTTCCATTTTTGGGTTCTTTCTAGGACAGAATTTGAAAAAACAAATGAGACTCTTCTCATTAAGTTATAGAAAAAATGAGTTTCATGAATAAATGTTTATATGCAAACTTTTTCAAGAGATTTATTATTTATGCATGAGTGACTACAAAGATGCAACGTTTTCTCATTATTTTCAACGGCAAGTGTTCCTCTAATGTTCAGACTGACTAACCGTCACTTCTTTGCCGGGATTCTGGGATCGCGAAAGGTTCGCCTAAAGGTGAATTGTGATTGATATGTTTTCAATCGAATGCCTTTTGCTGTACGAACTGTCAATCAAAATATGGAACATTTCACGAGAAAGGCAAGAGCTGAGAATCAAAATAAAAAAGCAACTAAACTATGATAATCTGTCAATATTTTGTCCATGTTTTTTATATTTTTATTAAAAGAGAGTAGGTACTTTTTTACACTTTAATTTTTCCTAATTTTTATCGTCAAAAGAGAAAACTAACGTCAAAATTGATATACACCGCTCAATATTGTAACATTTGATGATCTTATTTATTTCAAACTGGACATATCATCACTGTGTGTCTACGAAGAACAAAATAATAATCAAACCCTACAATCTGTACAAAACATGTTTTGGACAGGCGTGTGATATGGTTTGGAAACGAGGAAGGTGGTACGTTTTGGACACTGGCCAAAGAGCATACAAACTGAATATTTTATAGTAACTATTAAGGTTTCAATATTAAAATATATAAGTACAGAATCTAAAGATGGAGGCCTTTCGTTTATTATGATTAAAATTAAAAATTGAACCGAAGAGAATGAGCTATGAAACAAAAATAGTTGGATTTTCCAATTAAAGGGCCAAGAATCACAAGGGCGTAACCGTCACTTTTTTCGAAATGCATTTATTCACGAAAAAAATTCTTTAGGAATATGCCCTCATTTTGGTATATATAACCCATTTTTAGTTGCATGCGAACATTTTTTTATAAATGTTCAGAAAACAAAATTTCCATTGTTCCCACTGACAAAATGGGAACGTTTTTTTGACGATGTGTACAATTTTAGAAATGTGGGTTACGCCCTTTTGATTTTTGACCTTTCAATTGGTTTCTATTAATTCAGTTCGCATTTAAGTGGAAAAACGAGAAAAAGACGAAATACTGTGGAGCTTGCGATTAATAAATGGGAATTTTGATATTTTAAACATTAAAAAATAATAGTTTAAATAAACATTGAAGTTCATTTTTAATACTTTTGAAATATCACATTAGAAAACTGTAAATTTTGCTAAAAAAATATAGCTAAATTTCCAATGCACCCTTTTCGATTTTGGACTATACTCTTTTAAATTCAGACTACGAAAATTGTGTCGTACATAGCAACATTTTAGACCCTGAACAAATTATAAAATTTCACGTTCGTAAAACTAAGTGCTTATTGTTATCAACACATTTTCTTTTCTAAAACTAATTTGATAATTAGTGATAATTTTATAGTAAGTCACAACAAAATAATTTTGGGGGGGGGGG
>CAKNYM010035515.1:0-14611 GCA_932195095.1 Andricus curvator
CCGAAGTTCAGATACATGCCACGGCGTCTCGTCGTGGGGTCTCCGGCCCATATTCAGTGGCGCGCAGACGTGAGATTCACCGCGCTCCCTATCCCGCTAGCGCATAGTGGGGACTTCTCTTTAAAAGCCCACATTCAGAGGCGTGAATTTCAATTCGCGTTGTGGTGAAATGTGAATCAGTGTGAAGTGAGAAGTGTCTAATGAATTGAAGTGTCTTACGAAAAGAGTGTTTCAAAAAATTTCAATGGTTGAGAAGAAGAGTGGTTCTGTGAAAATGTGAGTTGTTATTCGTGCAGTGATTCATGCAGTGAAAAGTGTTCTTCGTGGTGCTTTATGCTATTAATTGAATTTTATTGTGTGTGTTCTTAGATTTTAAAGAGATCTGGAGAGTCTGGTGAGGGTCATCGTCGTCGTCATCGTCGGCACCATCCAACTCACGTTACCGCTCACCATCACTGCTACCACAGACACCGCTACCGTACATATCAGAGTGTACCGCTGAAAGATGCTGGTAAACAGAAACCGTATAAACGTGCTGCCGCTCCACTCCCGTCATCATCGTCACTGTACGCAGCTATCGTGAACGATGATCTTCGTTTATCAGATCTAAGCAGTGATGATGAAAAAAGAAGTGCGAGTAAAAGACGGAACATAGAAATAATGAATCCTACTTATCGCAAAATAACGCAGCCAGTTATTATAAGCGGACGTAAACCTGAAGGTGCATCAAATAAAAATAAGCAGATATATCGACGACTCCATTCAATATGACTCTGTGTGCTGACAGCGCCGTGTATGAGACTGTTCCCTATGCTTATAAACAGCGCATAGTCTCATACTGGGCTCTTTCAGCAGATAGACTCATATTGAATGGAGACGTTGATATATATATATATATATATATGTCTACTTTACTCAATCAAGCGTTGTTTCTTATGAGTAATGGTGGAGTGTGACTTTATCGAGACAGAAAAAAAACGCTTTTTATTTATCAAAGTAAATTGTAACAAGAAATTCAAATATTGCTTAATTTTTCAAATTAAGATTCTTTTTTATAGTCATATTTTATTTTCTAGCTATCATTAAAAAAAAATAGGCTGGATATTTAGATAATATACCGACGAAACATGGTAACTGAATAAAGAAATAAGTTTTTACCACATGGATAAGCATATGTTTATGTGATTTATTGAAGATGGAAATAAAAATATGGTTACAAAACAGAATCTGAATTTTGAAATAAGTCAATGAGAGTTCATTCCAATAATTTTGTTACTGTCTTTGATTGTGGTAGTGAAGGGTGATCCATCTGCATCATTACAATCACAAGCAACTCCTGATACATCGCTCATAAAAAGGCATGATATTAGACCTCAGTGCTGCTGCTGTAAATCGTACCATCAAAATGATCCTCGTTTCCACTTGAAAACAATAGATCTTCCTTTACCTCGATTTAAGACTAGAAGACAAGAAATAGAAGAGATTTTACAGGTTAAAGTCTATGTGATATATATATATATATATATATATATATATATATATAGCCTAGTATATAGTTTTTTTAACTCTATCAATCATAGATGTCAGCAGATGCAGCTTACGACCCTTTGCGTCCTGGTTATTTGGAACAATCACTACCCTCATTACCATCTTCAGCTAAGACATCAACTTCTGAGAAAAAGGTGGAGTCTAAAAACGATTGAATATTTAAAAAATATTCGAAATTTGTGAAAGAAAAATTAATAATAATTTTTTTAAATTTCATGCATGTAAGATTTGATACCTAATATAAGAGTATTAAATAAAAATGTTTAATCTTTCACTTTAATGGTTGTATTATTCATTATGTTTACGTTGTATTTGTTTTCAGTAAATACTTTCAGGTATAAAAAACTATAAATTGATCCTCCGATTCAACAACAACAACAATTCTTGAACCAAATCTTTTATAAACTTTTTGAATCTGCGAAACGGCATACATTCTTTCTTTAGTAAGTACCCACAGATAAATTATTGATTGAAGTCTATCCTCTTCAAGATGCACCTTCTACAAAATTTGTTTTTGAAAGGTGTCCTTAGTTATATGATGAAATGAAGTCACCAGAAACTCTCTTTTTTTATATAAACCTTATTCTATTTATTGCTAATACACACGCAGTAGATAGGTTTAAAATATAACATTTAAGTATGTAGAAAAGATGACATTTATTTTTAGACAAATATTGTCACAAATACATTTTTCTCAGGAAGATATTTTAGTGCTCATATTCAAATTGAAAATGATTGTAAGGTCCTCCAAGGTAGTGAAAGTAAAGTTTCTTTTTCTTAACTGCTTCCTCCATATTTTCAAATTTATCCTCCTCTTGTGTGTTCTCGGATGCTTCCTCAAAGACTTTCATGATTCTACCAGGCAAGAATACAGAAAACTGATTGTCCAATTCAACCACAATCCTATTACCATACTTTGTTCGTACTTTTCGAATCTTGAACACAGCATACTTCTTCTTCACAGTCAGTTCCGATAATTTTTTTGTAGGTAGGACCCCATCCATTCGACCAACTGCGTTAATCTTTTTAAGATCCATCTTCTCTAAAGGCTTATTTAACTTTTTTCACAAGACGTTTGCACTGCACTTTATTGAATGAAACCACTGTAACCTGTCGCTGCTCTTATAGTCCATTATCCCACTCTTTAAACATTACCTCACTCGTTGCACATGCGCACAAATCTTCTAGATGCTTGAAGAAAATTAAACTGTTGAGTTATAGTATTGGCACTCAGTATAAGTAATGACTGTAAAATTTAATTGTTAATAAAATTATTATTTATTATGTAGCAACATTTATCAATAATAATCATAAAAGTAATAGTTAGAAATTTGAAAAAATTGTGTATTTGACATGACTAATGGTTAACTAGTGGATAGGTTTAAAAGTAATGAACACTTTTATTACCGTTAGTTATTTTTTTTATTCATTCAAGAAAAAAAACCTAACCTATTTTTACAAAGTAAAATCTTAACCTAATTTGTTAAAAGAAACATTATGAAAACAGGAATTCGCACTTATTATAAAAGTCTTTGAGCGTTGTATTTTTCAAACAAGTGTCTGTAGTATCTACACCTTTAGTCACATCATCAGCATCATCGTCGTCAGCACTGCTTCCAGCATAAATCCTGATGGTTGGCTGATCCTGAGAAGTCAAGAACCAGGTCTTGAGCGTCAGGACATTTCGGACAGCGCAGTTGTGATTCCAGAACTGGGTATGATGATTACACGTGACGGAAACTGCATTGTGTAATTTCTTTAGCGAAGGACATCCCAAATCTTCCAAATTGCGTACATTCAGCCCAAACTCGTCAAACCATTTCTTCTTTTCAAGTCCTTTGACGTAAATAGCACAAGCACCAAGTAGTATATCTTGAAGTATAGGTCTTACTTCCTCGTAGGGTATGTCACCAGAAGTCCACCCGATACCGTGATAATTGCGCGTCAGTCACAAATTTTCGCTCTTGTATCGAGCAGGCAGAGAGTTCCAATAGCAGATTCAAATTCCAAACGAACGTCCACTGAGGTCTGTTTGAGAAACTCATTTTGTTTTGAGCAATCAATGACACTGAGAGGAGCGTATTCTTTGAAATCACTTTTCTTCAACCTTGGTTCAGGCTCTTTACCATAGTACGCTGCCTGAAAGTTTGCATACATCTCATACAGTAGTGCAAACTGATTATGGCCAAAGTCCAGATTTAAATTACCATACGGATAGTACTGTGAATTGAGGAATAACTTGACATTGGTTATATTGCAGTGATCGAAGCGATTAGCATATCTGGCTAGCCTATCCTTTCTACCTGTCTGGAAACCCAGTATAACATAACGTGGTTTTTCTAACTGAGTTGATGTTTTCACAGTCCATATATGTCTTGTGGTGGTGGGAAGCATGGGGTATTCATACAATTCCCATGAGCGAAAACTCATAGTTGTGAGAAAATCTTTTCCAATAACGTTCAGCAAATTTATCTTTTGCTCATCCGAAGCTATTACATATGGTATCATCCACTCTACTTTATGAATTGAGATCTTGAATTGCTCTTCGTTTCCTGGCGCTTGTCGTGCTTGAACAACAGCATTTATGTCACTGCGTGATCTTGTCAGGATAAGTTCATGCTTTGCATTAACAACGATCTTTCGATAGTCTTCAGCAAATCCTAGGATCATACTGAGTGGTATAGTGACATCAAAGTATCCCTCATCATTGGAAAGACGTTTTGTTCCTTCCGGCATGTCGAGCCATCCGGCATTCTCTATAAAATAACTTTGTCCAGGAGCAAGTGAGATGTAGCCCTTTATGGTGCTAGTGAGACCGACGTTCTTGCAGCGATCAATCTCAATACCATTGAGTTCATAGCGAACTTCATCAAACAGATAGCAGATGGAATTGCTCACTAGTGCTGTACTAGCAACAGCTGTAACCCCATCAGGCCTTGTTAGTCGTCCATACACATGCAATGAACTCTTGCTGGGTAGTACACACAAATCTTGATGCTGGACAGCAATTCGAATTTCATCACTGTTGTTGAATGATGATGATGCATAAGGCTGATGTGCATGAATCTCATAGTGAGCTATAGACTCATCAAATCTCACTGGTGCTTGAATGTTTAGTATTTCTTCCATTTTTATTGCAACAAAAGGAGATGATCAATATCTTGAATGGACGTTTCAGTTTCTTTTTCCACGTGGTTTGATCTTCAGACCAAGCTGTTCCAGAAAGAGCACGTTCTGAGGTGTTAGCTCCTTGCGTGCTGATTGAAAACTGGTTTGCATTCGACATGTTGACGCTCTTATATAGACTCCTTTGGGATTGTACACTATACCCATTATGATGATGATTTGACGTGCAGTCGTATTGTTATCACCTCTCCTCGGAAATTCACCAAGTCACCGTCCTGATCAACTATGCGGAGCTGAATTTGATGTATTGTCTTCACGGCGATTGGAAGGTAAATGACGTGTGACGGCACTTCAACGATCTTATATCCTGGTGGTACAACAGGAAAGAATTCATGAATCGTGTGCACTTTGCGATTATTTATGTAAGCTCCAGTAGTGATATTACACTCAATTCGCAGAGCATTCACTTTGAGAATAGCCACAGGTAGATCAGAAGTATGAGTCTTATTGGCTTCGAGAACACGTGGAGCGAATCCCAACAATCGTGCAATAGAATCGTGAGGTTGAAAGTTCACTTTGCGATCACACTTGATCTCGCTGCGCAATGTGTTATTATTTGGCTTGATGTTTATTGTAATTCCATCAATTGCTAGAGCTTTCTGGACATAACTCTCAATGTCTTCAATCTCATAGCTGCCAGTAGGTATGGTCACTACTCGTTCACCAACATAGATTTTATTCTTTCCAGTGTCAACGTTAGGAATCGCATTAAATGTGAGCATTTCAACGAGTCCAAGTACATAGTTCTTATGAGGAGAGAGTTCTATTGGCGGAAAATACTCTGAGTCTAGAACAGAAGAGTTTCCTGTTATCGTGAGAGTAAATGATTCTTCCATGATGGTGTTTTTCTCTGTACTGACTCTAGTCCGTTCATTACATGTTCTTATATAGACAGTATTTGTCTTTTATATGTAGTTGTCCAGATAGAAATTTTAAGCACAAGTGTCCACATTCAACACTGTCATAGTCCTGATATCTGTCATGATTGTACTTTATCACGCTACCAACACCTAGGTAATCTACGAGATCCAAAGGTGGACGAAGATTACCGAAACTGTCAAAGTATAGGACTTGAGCACCGATCTTTCTATAACTTACCCAGTGGGTACCAGGGCCGTGGCTATCATCAAGATTAACAATAGCTGACTTGATTTGGTGGGGTCCCTTTACTGGTAGTTGATTGCGCATAAATACTCCACGAAAATGTGGAATCTTTAGAGCTTTAGCATACTTGAACAGATCGGTATCAGTGAGTGCATGGTGAGGTAGCTTCACTGCAAGTTTTTTGACCCTGGTCTTAGACGAAGTCCCTGTCCTTTTCGGTAAGGTTTCATATGAAGACCTAATCCTTTTCTATAGGGTTTTAGGTGTAAACCTTTTCCTAGAGCAATAGCCTCCATTGCATTGTTATGACGTTGAGCTTCTGCCAGTTGTAGCTTGGCTGCGCTAGCATCATTTACCGCCTTAGCTACACCTGCTGCTCCACCAGTGAGAGCTCCAAGTGCACTAAGTCCAGCAAAAATTGGAATCAGTGGCAAAACACCACCGACTTTCGAAGGGATTGGTAGAACACGTGGATTTTGCACTTGATTTTTATCGCCTGCTCTTTTGACGGCTTTCTGTGCCCCTCTGATTGCAGACTTGATGGCCACTTTTGCATCACTACTTCTTTTCATTGCTTTCTTAGCCGCATTAACAACCTTTCTGAATGCTGTCAGTTTATTTCTTGCAGCTGGTTTCTTTTTCACACTAGGTTTCCTCTTCTTTGAACTGGGTTTCTTAGTCAACCCCATACCGAGTTTCGCTTTGGCATTCATGACGTTAGTTATTGCTAGTGCTGCCGCTTTCTCGCCAATTCCAGCGTCTTTAGCGAAAACGCGCTTCCAGGCTTTACTAGCTAGTACACGATCTGCAGCGTTTCTCACATCAACGTTTTCACGATTTCGCGAGTATGCAATGTCGTGTTCTTTACACGCAGCGTCTAGAGGATTGATACCGGGATCACCTCTAGCAAGTCGTTCGGCTAGCTTAGTACCTGGACCACAGTATTGGTAGCCAGGCAAGTGCAACTCAAACGGCAAGTTGTTGATGACTTTGTTGACCAATCCTTTACCTCGATGATGACGGCGTGATACTTTGTTCACTTTATGGTGCACAATCATTCTTCACTGAATGGAGGTTAGCACGCAACTGACCTGGAAGCTATATAAGCGCTGTATTTATAGCTTTCACAGCAGTTGATATCAAGATGCGGTTCAAGACACAACCTATTAAACTTCCGGTTTTTAATATTGATACCCTCGTCCAATCAAAAAAAAGTATAGGGTGAAACGACATGGTAGCCTTCTACCAGACAGCATTCGCGCAGTGTTTTGTGGACCATCAAATTGCGGCAAGACAAATGCATTACTTGCCCTAATCTTACACCCAAACGGATTGCAATTTGAAAGTGTCTACGTCTACTCGAAATCCCTCAAACAACCAAAGTACAAATTCTTGGAACGGGTGTTGAATGATGTAGATGGAGTTGAGTACTTTCCCTTCAGTGAGCATGAAGAAGTAATACCACCAAGTGAAGCTCAACCAAATTCGGTAATTGTATTTGATGATGTTGCCTGTGAGAAACAGGACAATATTCGAGCCTTTTTCTGCATGGGCAGACACGCTCATGTTGACAGTTTTTACTTATGTCAAACTTACGCTCGAATACCTAAACATCTGGTTCGAGATAACGTCAATCTATTGATACTTTTTAAGCAGGATGAGAAGAATTTAAGACATGTGTATGACGATCATGTGAACACTGACATGAGTTATTTACAATTTAAAGACTTATGTGCATCATGTTGGAATACTGAGAAGTATGGATTTGTTGTCATTGATAAGGATAGTGAGCTCAATAAGGGAAGATACAGAAAAGGTTTTGACTGTTTTATCTCTCTATAAATATATGTCATGTAGTAGAAATGATGTCATTATAAATTGACACATCAACACGTCAACATGTCAAAGTTTCACAAAGAGAAGGAGGTGCTCCGTCAAATTGCTAAAGCTAGTGAGGCGATTCGGCGTAAACATCGATTGCTCAAAATGGGTAAAGAAGCCACTGAAAAAATAATGAGTGAAACGTTCAAGCCAATCGTCATGCCATTGCAGAAACTGGTTGATATATCGAATCCATCAGTCAAGAAGGAAGTTCAACAAAATGAGCTTGTAAAGAAAAAAGATCAGGAGGATGAGCAGGAGGAAGGGGAGGATGAGTGGGAAGAGGACGACGATAATGCTTCCTTTATGACTGCTGATGCTGAAGGAGAGCAAGATACAACTGTGCGTCAAGAAGATGCAGTGCCTGAGCCTGCTGATAATGACGAGTATTTAACAAACAAATTTCTCAGGATGCTGCAACAAAATAGGAAGCAGTATTTGGATATGGTTTATGGTGTGCGTAAACTCAATGATGGCAGTCTTTTTATTGGTGACAAACCCATTAGTTTTGAGGCACAATATATCAATGTTGGTGGTAAACAGTATCTGAAAACTGTTGGTCTGCTTGAACTTTTGTTTAAACAAAATCCAGAAGAATCCCACATGAGCACTGACGATCGAAACAATTATAAGGAAATTTTGATTGCTACAAATGCACACAAGAAGCGATACAGTTCCAGTGAATCCATTCGCACCAGCAATAATAATAAGTACAAGAACTTTATTTCAAAATTGTTCAACGTATCACGCAGACGATCATCCAAAGGTGGAGGTTCCCTGCCACAGTATATGGTAGCAAGAAAAAATTTTAGGACTGACTATGTCTACTGGGACGACCCTAACGAACTAGTTGATCGTCTCCGTCTACTCCTAGCGTCTCAGGCAGCAGGCAACCCGAGTCACAACAATGAAATCATATCAATCATTGAGGAACTGCGGGAAGCTGGAATCATATATTAGGAGTGTACTCATAACGCTTTCGTTAGTATTACGATGAGTATCGACGTGTTTGGACGTCACCTGGATCGAACCGCTGCAGGAAGCCGTGGGCCGCCTGGTGTTGGATTCAAGATTACCTCTGACGGTCATTACGACGTAGATGGCAAGAGAGTTTGTAACGTTAGTAAGGCCAAAGAACAATACGACGCAGTCAATTTGGGACTTGTACAGCGTATTGTACAAAACGAGATACGTACTGTGTATCAAGTCACATCATCTATGGGAACAGAGATTGACAATAATAGTTTGATGATACGTTTACTTGAAGAATCGATCAATGAGAAACTGAAAAACCTGCAGATTGACACCCAACAAGATTTTTTAGTCCGTAACGCTGAACTCATTGCTCAGTTGGAAGCTCGATTAAACGCACTTGAGAATGGACAAGGAGAAATTGGCAGTAGTCACAGAACTGCATAAACCTGCTAGGAAGAATTATGCACGTCGTCGCGTGCAGACACGTGGTATAGACGAAACGTGGCAGGCAGATTTAGTTGAAATGCTACCCTATGCCCGTGAGAATAATGGCTACAAGTATTTACTCACCGTTATAGATATTTTCTCCAAGTACGCCTGGGCGGTTCCTTGTAAAAGCAAGAGTGGACCAGATGTCACTTCAGCAATGCAATCTATACTAGTGCAGGGTCGTATACCAAAAAACTTACACACCGATGAAGGTAAAGAATTTTATAATTCACATTTTAAAGAACTTATGAAACAATATGGTATCAATCTCTACTCAACACATAGTAATCTAAAGGCGTCAATCTGTGAAAGATTTAATCGCACGCTCAAGAACAAGATGTGGCCACAATTTAGCTTAAGAGGTAACTATAAGTGGATAGACATTTTGCCTACTCTCATCTTCAAGTACAATAATACGAAACATCGATCAATCGGTATGAAGCCAAAAGATGTCACTACCGAGGATGAAGAGGAGCTGATGCAACGCTTAAAAAAACTGCGAAATATACCGAGGAGAAGACCAAAGTTCAAAGTTGGTGACAAAGTTCGAATCAGCAAGCACAAGCACCTTTTTGAGAAAGGATACACTCCCAACTGGACAACAGAGATATTCACTGTGGATCGAGTTATGCTTACGAATCCAGTGACGTACAGGCTCAAAGACTATCAAGAAGAACCCGTTGCTGGTGGATTTTATGAGCAAGAACTTCTCAAAGTTAAACATTCAGACGTATACCTTGTCGAAAAAGTAATCAAGAAACGTGGTAACAAAATATTTGTAAAGTGGTTAGGTTTTGACAGTTCACACAACAGCTGGATAGATAAATCAGATATGTAATCAACTTTGTGCAATGTTGAATCAACTCTGTGCAATGTGAAACCAATGATGAATCAATGTTGAACCAACGATGAATCAATGCTGAACCAACGATGAATCAATGTTGAATCAACGTTGAATCAATGATGAATCAACAGCGATTGAATGTTAAACTAAATTATGAGATTTATAATACTAAGTCTACGCTTGTGCTAACTATATGTAAGATTTTTGATGAATAAAAAAGCAATTCATATACATATATTATGTCTTTTATTCAGTATAACCCTCAGACCTACTTTATTGACAATTATTTACAACTTAAACCTAATCTTTTACCAGAAGATCTAGCAATTCTTCATCACTATCACTCAAGACATCATCGACATCCATTGCACTGATTCTATAATGCCCCCATGCGAGGGTGTCTGTACTGTTTGGGAGTAAGTATCGCTTATCGTCATAAGGACTTAGTGCAATCTTTTGTTGTTCAATAGTTTCGACATTGTGTAGTCTTGACCTGATTACATATTGCGTTCTAGATTGGATACTCCAATTTCGCAAGCATTCGGTGTAATCATCAAAGGTAATACTTTTCTTTACAACAGCTGCTTTTACACCTTTGGCTTTTTTAACAAAGTCCTCACCATTGACACGGATACTATACATCTTACTTCGCAAACCAACAAATTCTGTAATTATTTCACCATTACATTCATCTTTCATCAAACCCAAAACTTTCTTGTTTCTTTGCGGCATTCCAAAAATATTGTCCCGAGGGTAATCTGAAGTGTCGAATTGTTGAGTATTCTTTTCCATATCTTCTTTCATGTCAGCATAAATGTCCTGACACTTCACTTCATATATTAAACTCTCCGTGTCAGTGTACAAGAGTTTGCAGTTGTTACGATACTTTTTACGCATGTAACCGTAGTGAAAATCATAAATTAGGATTTTAGACACATCCAGCACTGTCAGACCCACATAGATTGGCTTATTAAACAAAACTTCTGTCTTTCTTAACTCTATAGCCATGAGATTTTCACTGAAAATGGCTCGGCTGTGAAAGTTCGGTTTAGCTATGAGGGCTTCTGCTCCAAACCTACCCTCCCATTTCGCCACGAGTTTCACGTTTACATGCTTTCGCACATTCTCCATTGTCTTACCGTAAACTGCATTATTCATCAATTTGTACAAGTTCTTTTCGAATTCATTTTTAGCTTGTGTTCTCTTTTCAGTATTGAAATCTATGTAACTCTTGAGCCATGTTGACTGATTGAATTTAAGTACTCTGTGAATTTTGATTAATACAAGACCGTTTGTAAGAGCATCCTTGAGAGCTCGGTAATGGAGAACGTACTTATGTTTCAGTAGGAGGGTAGTTAGAAGCTTCTCCTGGTTGGAACCCGGTGGTTTCGAGTGTTCTGGACAGAACGGTAAATCATTATGCTCATCGTGAAGCTCGGGTGGATAGTACAAATCAACTTCTAGAATATAACCAATGGGTGAATCATTTGAAATATTGAAATCAAAATTTTCCAAATTTGTAACCCACTCAAAACCACCGTAAGGAAGGGGTTGTCCCATTGCCCAACCATAAAGGTTGTTTGCATCGAAATATACAATGTAGATGATCTCACCTGTTTCATCGAAAACTTTCATATACTTGTTGTTGGCAATGGTGTATCGGTTGGAGCATTGACTTACTCCACCCTTTTTACCATTCTCAATCATCAGTAGCGTATCAACGTCAGTGAGGAGTTCCAATCTTACCCCTGTATATTTGAGCATGGCGTCCCATGTGAAGCCAGGAGTCGTGTAGTAATGTGCTGGATCGAGACCGTATGCCATGAAACACTGTTCTCGGAAATTTTCAAAGACATCAGCCAACAACAACACATCAGTCTTCATGTATAATTGTACATATTCGCCGAGAGTTTTAACACTGAATGCACACCATACCTGTTGTGCATGTTCGTAGTCCTCATCAGATATTGATGAGTCATTCAGGATACTGTGAAACTTTTCTTTTGGTGGAAGCTGGTTTTCTTTCAATCTCACCCTTGAGTCCAGATATTCATAGGGGAGAACACCTTTCCTCGTTAGAAGTTCAACTTTCTCACTCTCCATTCCAGAAAACATTGCACTCACAATTTTATACTCAGTGAGATACGATGCTAACTTTTCCAAGGATGATGCCATGAATCTGAATGAGTCGATGAATCGGAATTTTATCTGTGTTCCCTTAACATATTTGGTAAAAGATATGTATTTTTCCTTATTTAATGCCAGAACTTTAACTTTTCCTTCAAATTGAGTAGCAATATCGCGGATGATAAAGTGAGCATCATACCCACTCAAGTTGTGGAACACAACAGGTATGATGTTGGCATCTTGGTAAGCTAGATTACAGTGTTCATGTGCGGGACCTCGATACTTTCCTGTCAGGTGACAGTGATCGCGAACCTTCTTCATCGGTGGATGTAGAGCTTTCTGACAGATGTGACAAGTAGTGGCTTCAAAGAAAGTTTCCTGTTGCCTTGGTGTTAGTTTCTGCATCGGAACTGGAGATGCCAGTATTTTCTCACATTTATTTGCAGTTAACTGTAACTCTAGAGCAAACCACTTTGCTGGTTCCACACCTTCAGGACATGAGTTGTAGAATGATAGTGAATCATTGTAACTGCACTTGAACAAGTACCCAATGTCAAAAACTTCATGTTTCTGGAATACTTTAGTGTTTGTCGTCTGTTTTTGTACGTCTCCACTTGGTATTAATAGGGACTCACAGTCGGCATAGATAATGAATGGAACTTTTTCTCTATGCTTGAAATTTTTGAATTCAATAATATTTCTACCAGGTTTTGGTAGCATTATTTTACAATTATTCACTTTTTTACAATCTTCCCTATGAGCTACCAACGTCTCTATTTTTGAAAAGTAGTGCAAGCATCGTTCACAGATATGTTTTCTTCCATCATGTTTCGATAGCTGGCAGCTAACTAATCGAGAAAGATCTTTGACCCATACATAGTGGAAGTTGAAAGACTGGGTTCTGCTATCCTGTTGATTGCTTTCTTCTTCTTCATCACTGCTATCTTCATTTACATATTCCTCTTCAACTCGGAGGAGGTTTACATGAGTTTCCCTTACCTGTGAAGTGAGATGAAGAGGAACCACTATCAACTTTTGCTTCTTTTTAATCAAGCCATAAATATTCACTGAAATGCCATTTTGTGCTTCGAATTTTTTTACATCTTTCATTGCTACGGGGAAATTTATTTCAGAAAAGTTTAATTCATCCTTGTATTGCTGATAGCTGGACACGCGTTTAGGATTGTACTGATTTCTATTGACTGGATGTATGGCTGATAATATAGCCCACTTAAAGCACTCGTTGTCGTTCATATTTTTCACGTTCACACATGCTTCTTTTCTCTTGATTCGTAGAGGAAGATCAATGTAAGAGCTACCTTTCATGGGGTTTAGTTTGTTGATATTCACTTCTAATTTCACAATAGAGTGTAAGGTCCATCCAGAGTCTTTCTCTTGAAACTCCTCCATTTCAGTTAAGATAGGGTATCTTGCGTTGTTGGTAAACCATATTTTCAAATCCGTGCTGACGTATATCTCTTCATTTTTTGATTTAAAGTTCTTTACATCAGGATCCTCCTACCAATCTTTAGATAATATGCATTAAGCACAGTGTTGATTATAAAAGCTCTATGTTCGCGCAAGGCTCGGTCCACATGTACAATAAATAGCACTTGGGCGTCATCTAGGAAGGCAAGTACATCTTTGTGAACCAGGTTCGCGACAATGCATGTTTTCACTCGACTATCGAATGCTTTGTCGACGTCAATCCACTCCACTCGATCGTTAATGTCATTGCGTTTCTTCTGAAGTCCGCTACCCTTTTTAGTGAGAAACTTGAATCGAGCTTTAAAACATTCCAAGTGTTCAATAATATTTAGACACCTTCTTTTCTGATTTATTGACAGTCGTGGTATACATGACAATTCCTTTCGCATTGCTTTTAAACACAATAGGCACTCGTTTCGCCATCGATTAACTTTGTTTAGTTGTACGTTCCCAGATGATGTTGATGATGATGATGATGAAAGCAGGGTCAGTACTTCTTCGAAAGCAGGAATAAGTTTTACACACTCATCGAGGATCATTTTCTACTAGATATAGACTGTATACACTAATAATGTTTTAACTTCACAAGTTATTCTTTCTGTTTTAATAATTTTATATTTACTATCCACTTTCACTGGACTGCCTCGCACGATGTAATGACTGCACTCAGATCTGATGTCTCCTTTTATAGTCCGCTATCCCCAACTCCACCAATACCTCTAGAAGATTCTAGAACTTGATAATTCCCCCAACCCCATCCTTCATTTAAATTCACCATGTGCGACATTGAATTTTCCTGTAATTTAACTGACTTGATGGTGGCGCCATCAATTGCTCGTAACAACTTATTAGCTGTTGGCATCTTAGCACGGACATGAACCATCATCTTTCGTCGGTAAATGTAAGGCGCCTCTGAATATGAGCCGGAGACCCCACGACGAGACGCCGTGGCATGTATCTGAACTTCGG
>CAKNYM010035516.1:619-14182 GCA_932195095.1 Andricus curvator
GTTGTAGGTACAAAATTAGGAGCATGGTGTAGTTTGCAGTTTGTCTTTACCGCTGTTATCCTTACACAGCGGCCGTGAGTGTTGGAGGTGACAACAGTCGCCGCTGGATGCTTTCTTAGAGCCACCATGTATCACGCTATAGGTTCTTAGTCACTTTCTTCCTGATGGTCTAGGAAGTTTCTTACAATGCGACAGGTGTTTAATAAAACCGCCTTCTGATTATGAAACGCCTTATTATTTTTTTTTCCAAACTTTTTCTCGCGTGAACCCGGTTTTTCGTCATAGCCACGGACTAAGTCAAGTGACTGATGAGATGAGGATGTTATAAGTTATTTTAATACGATATTGAAATCATTTGCGATGATGTTGTAGGTACAAAATTAGGAGCATGGTGTAGTTTACAGTTTGTCTTTACCGCTGTTATCCTTACACAGCGGCCGTGAGTGTTGGAGGTGACAACAGTCGCCTCTGGATGCTTTCTTAGAGCTACCATGTATCACGCCATAGGTTCTTAATCTCTTGCTTCCTGATGGTCTAGGAAGTTTCTTACAATGCGACAGGTGTTTAATAAAACCGCCTTCTGAACTGCCGCTAGTACCCTACTGACTCCTAAATGTTCAAGATGTTCACTGCATTTCGCGTGCACATTGCCTGTAGCCGAAATCACAATAGGATGAATAGATGCATGTTTTACATTCCTCCATATTGCCTTTACTTCATGCCTTAGCTCGCTATACTTATTGATCTTGGTTGTATAGGTTGCCTGCAAATTTTGGTTAAGTGGACGAGCAATGTCGATGATGTAGACTCTCCCACCTTTTTTTTCTCGCATCACGATGTCAGGTCGATTGGATCGGGTGTAATGATCCGTCTGGATGGTCACATCCCAATATAAGATGTAATCTTCATTTTCTAAAACGGGCATTGGAATGTATCTATAGAAAGGCATCCATTCTGTTAAGAGTCCTAGATTTAGGGCAAGTTGTTGATGTATAATGCCCGCCACATAATTATGTCTGTGCGTATATTCTCTTTGAGCCATTACGCGACAACCATCAATAATGTGCTAGATGGATTCGTTGGTATCTCCACATAATGGGCACCGGTCAACCACGTCTTGATGTAACACGTGTTTGCGATAATTCCTGGTGCTGACAACCCCATCCTGAATCGCAATGACGAATCCTTCCGTTTCTGGATACAGGACTCCCTTTCTCAGCCAAATATTGGATGCCTCACTATCCACTTAATATTGATCTAACGTTTTGGGGTGTTCGCCGTGTATGGCTTTCTGTCTCCATTGCGTTTCTAATTCCTCTATGGTTTCTGCCCTGATATTCAAGGCTTCCTTTGAGAACAAATTCAAGGGCGTGTAGTCAAGATCCGCTTTACAGATCGTATTGTAAAGCGTAACATCTCGCTTGCTGTTAAAATAGTCCCGCAACTGTATATCTTGTGACTCACACAGTTTCCTGACATCTACAATGCCCCTACCCCCTCTATGTCGTGGGAGAACTACCCTTTCAATCGCCGAATTACTGTGGTGCATACGGTGTTTCGTCATTTCTACGTAGTGAAGGCAGTCGTTAGGCCTTTCTTAACTATCGTATTCTGAATACCATTGGATTCGAGAATACCCAGGTATTTATATGACCCGCCCTCAGCCATTGCCTCGATGTCATTCACGAAATCGTTCTATTGTTCTGCGGTCCCTAATTTTCCTCTGATTAAATGCACTGTTCTGCATTTATCTAGTCCAAACTCCGTATGGATGTGGTTGGAAAACTGCTTTGTGACATCGATTACTTGCTGCAGTCTCTTGTTCGAACTAGCGTACAGTTTCAGGTCATCCATGTATAGAAGATGGGTCAATTGATGGCCATCCTTGTTATCATGTACTCTGAACCCATGAGACATGGTATTTAGAGTTTTGCTCAGTGGGTTCAACGCTAAACAGAACCATAATGCACTGAAGGAGTCTCCTTGGAATATACCCGTCGTAATGCGTATTGATTTAGTTATCCTTGGTTGTCCATGATCAAAATACTTGATTGTTGTACCGAAAAGCATCATCGCACGACTTAGGAAGTCAATGATGCGTGGACAAATTTTGTATACTTTTAAGACTTCAAGCAAATAGCCATGTGGTACAGAAGGAAACGCTTGCTTGTAGTCAATGTATGCCATGTGCATGTTCCTTTGATGTTTACGAGCTTGCATCATGGCAACAGCGTCTATGGTGACTAGATCTTTACTGCCTCGGGAGTTTTTACAGCATCCTTTTTGTTCTTCTGTAAGGATGTCATTCTCATCGCAGTGAGAATATACCTTATCTGCTATGATAGCTGTAAGACATTTATATATTGTTGGAAGACAGGCCATCAGTCGAAATTCAGATGGATTTTGAGCGTCTGGTTTTTAGGCAACATATACGTAGTACCCTGCAGCATAAAGCCTGGCATCAGATCTGGATGTTCAATCACCTTCTGAAAACACCGTGCCAATGCAGGATGCACACTAGTCAGGTACTTGTACCAGAAATTGTGCACCATGTCCGGACCTGGAGCTTTCCAGTTACATGCTTTTTTCAAAACCGCTGAAACATCTAAAGCTGTGATGTTCATCAGCTCCATTTCAGGGTTATTGCTTGCTCTTGCTTTCTCCAGTTGGAACCACGCAGTGTCCAAATTACTTCTGTTAGTCTTTCCCCAAACATCTGACCAATAGTTAGTCATGTCTTCCAATTGAGGGACTTCGGTGTCTTGTTGGTTATTTTGCTTTACACTCAGTTCACGATAGAACCTTCTTTCTCGATGTACCGAGGATGGATTATTTTAATAACATGGTGTATCAGTTTTCTGGTTCGATTTCCTTTTTTATATTGAGTCAGTCGACCCAATTTGCACCTTACTTAGCTGACATCCATATCCAACCTGTTCTTCCATGGTGGATCTCGCTCCTGTCTTGGGGCAAAGACTGCATTTATAGGCCTAGTTCTGCGGCCCAACGTTCTAACGGTTGCCATAGCTGCACAGTATACAAGAGTTTGCACCTCTAACGCATTTTGTGTTGCGTTCAAATGCATAGGTAAAACCTTGCTATTCAGGTGTTCTATTAGTGCACGCAGATCATTTGTGATGTTCATCTTGGGCAGTAAATGCCTTTGTGTTGGTTCTACATGTCTGAACTCTAGTAAAGCATGACCAAAATTCCTTTCAAGGTGCTGTAGTTTTTCAGGGACTTCGCTTTTTACATCATCGTTTATAATGTCCGGATGTGGTTGTAGTCCATCCGGTACTTGATGTTCATTATCCCTAGCACCTATGCCTTCAGCTGCAATCAAGTCCTCGTTGTCCACATCTTCCAATGGAAGTTCATCAATAGGAAGCTGCTGTTCCACTTCCATTTCGATGGCAGCTATTTCAACAGCCGAAAGCAATTTGTTTACAGATATTCAGCGTTTTTGATCTGCTGATTCTGCTCATTTATTCTTGTGGCTAGTCCTGAGTACTTAAGTAAGAAGAGACGATGATGTTCTCTCCTTACACTTTGTCCACTTTTCTTTGCCAAAAAATAAGAGCGCATCACATCTCTGTTCATATGGTATGTCCATTTTAATCGCCTCCTTGGTTGTTGAACCTCTGCTTCTGGCATTGGTTGTATTAGGCCATCTACCTCCGGAGGATGTGGCGGTGCTGGATCATCACCAGGTTGAGGAAGAACATCAATTGCCACTGCTTGTTCGTGTGACGCGGCTTCCTCTAACTGCTGTTCATTGCCGTTGTTTTTCCACTCCAAATCAACCTGCTGTTTAATCTCCATTGCTCGATCTTCTGAGATGAGTAGATTAGTCCTGATGTCCTTCACTTCAGCGATAAGATCTACTAGTGCGACTTTCTCTATTTGAGGATACTTTGCGGCAAATTTCGTTCTAAAATGTTGTCCTTTTTTGCTTGAGGTTTCAAACTTCGCACTTTCATAAGAGAGACGCATCAATTCCTCATTCATTGTGGTATCCCACTTGATGCTCTCCCACGGTATTTCTGTTGAACTGGTTGGCTGCAAATAGCTAACGCTAGCCAAAGCATCCTCAGCAGACACAGTTGATGTTTCACTGATTACCGTATGTCGCAGATGTTCTTGCTGGCCAGCTGTTTGATTAGTGAGATCTGCCTGACCATCTCGCAACTCACCATCACCACCGTCCCGCATGCTGTGGCCCCCAGCGGTGGCTCCAGGGGCGCCCCGACGATCCTCGGGTAGCGACAAGCGTTTTAAAATTTATAAATACCCTCCATTATTATTTATGGGTTTTGGTGTTCCTCTTAGTCACTTTCCTCTTCGTTCTCTGCCTGTTAGGCATGGGAAACCCTATCATTAGCAATGCTTGGGCCCATTTAGTATCCAAGGTCTTTGTTTCAGGCGTCATTCACACTATTGTCACTCTTTTTGCAAACTATTTGTCGCCACACTTTTCTGTCCTGGCATACTACTCTAGCTTCCTTCACGTCCATGCATTTTTTTATGCAAGCTCTCGTGTTTCTATGGCTTGTTATGTCTCTTCGGATTAGTGTCTCATTCACAGATTCTAACCATTCTTTTGGCGGTCTACCTCTGGGCATTCTGCCATTTACTTTACCTTTATACACTTGTTTGGTCAGTCGTTCATCTTTCATTCTTTCAAGATGACCGAACCATCTTAACTGATTTCTTTCCCATGTGTCAACTATTGTCTCTTTTGCACCACATTCTGTGAGGATTATCTCGTTTCGGACTTTGTCCATCAGTGTTTTTCCGCATATTGTGCGTAGAGGTTTCATGCCAATCGCGTTAATTTTACTCCTGTCCTTCTCTTGACAGGTCCATGTCTCGCTACCGTATAGTACAGTCGGTACGAATATACAATTAAGTTTAGCCATTTTAGATTTTTTGATATGTTTTTATTTCTGAGCATGGACCCTGCTCTACCTATAACCTGCTTACCCTTATTTATGCGCCTATCTAACTCCTCATCTATTTTTCCGTCGCTAGTGAATAGGCTACCCAGATATACGTACTTGTCAACTTGTTCTAATCTCTCATCATTTAGGACAATGTTGCACATTGTTTTCTCAGTTTTTCCTTCAAACACCATGATTTTTGTTTTATTTACGTTAATTTTAAGGCCCATGTTCTTTATGCTTGTATTAAGTTTATTCAACATTCTTTTCAAGTCCTCGATTGATTCTGCCATAATATTCTTGTCATCTGTGAAAGCTAACCCACGTACCTTCACTATTTCGAGATCTACACCTTCTTCGTCGAAGAGGGCCATTCTTAGAAACTTATCCATAAATATGATAAATAGCCATGAGGACATAACGCATCCTTGTTTCACGCCTTGCATAATATCGAACCAGTCACTCAGTTTCCCATTTACTCTTACACTCGCTTTACTACCTGTATATATTGATTTTATTGCTTGTTGGAGCCATCCATTGACTCCGTACTCTTTAAGGACTTCCCAAAGTTTACTTCTATTTACCTTGTCAAATGCTTATTCTAGGTCAACAAATGCACAGAAAACTTTCTTTCCTACTCTTAAGCTTTTGTCTTTGATCTGTCTTAAACTAAATGTCTGATCTGTACATGATCTTCCTGGCATAAATCCACTTTGGACTTCCCATATCTTTTCTTCTGTAATTTTCATTACCCTACGAATGAGTATTTTTGAGTATATTTTACTTACGGTACTTAGTAAGCTGATACCTCTGTAATTCCTGCAGTTGCTTTTATCTCCCTTTCTTTTGTATATTGGTACGATAATCGCTTTTCTCCAATCGTCTGGGACTTCTCCCATCTCGATACATAAATTTATCAATTCGCACAACCTGTGAGGTATGTACTCGCCACCGCCTTTAAGCATTTCAGCGCTAATACTGTCTATGCCAGCAGCCTTACCGTTTTTTAAGTTCTTAATTATATCTCTAACCTCAGTGACACAGAATTTCTCAATTGGGTTTTCTAATGCATTATGTTCTATGTCGCAGTTCTGTTGCCCTATATCTTCACCTTCTAATAATTCTTTAAAAGAGTCTTTTAAAGCGTCTACTATCCCGTCTATATCATATAGCATTTCACCTTTGCTGTTTCTCATGCTGACAAACCCTGTACTTTTACTTTCTTTTATCAGTTTAAATAATAGTTTCATAATTCCTTTAAAGCTGTTTTGTATTTTTCTCTCTTTTTCTGTTCTGATTTGTTCTTTACTCTCCTTGACTAGTCGTTTAACTTTCCTCTTTTTGTCTTTGTAATCATTTTTGAGTCTATTTCTCTCCTCATCGTTAATACCTGTGATGTTTAATGTTCTCTTGTACGCTTTTTTCTTTTCTTGCTGGGCTGCTTGAATTTCATCATTCCACCACGCATCACCAGACTTTCTTCCTACCACTGCCGTACCACACACTTCAATTGCAGTTTTAACAATGATATCGCCTAACAAAGTCCACGCGCCCTCTATATCTTTATTGCTTATAAGCGCTTCCCAAGTTGTCCTATCTATGCGTTCGCTTAACTTATTTTGAAACTCTATTCGCACTTCCGGTTTCTGTAAATGTTCAATCTTTATTCGCGTTTGTTTCGTTTTGTTGTTCTCTTTCTTCTCCATCCCCGCCCTAAGTTTATTTTGGAGACTAAAAGGTGATGATCAGTATTGCATTCGGAACCCCGCATGACTCTTGTATCTTTGACTAGTTCTCTTAGTCTTTCATCCGCAATAACGAAGTCAATTACACTGCGGTTATTTCCTTTACACCAGGTGTACGTATAAGTGTCATAATCATGAATTTTCCATACTGAAATTTCAATTTATATGACTCTTCTTCATGAAATATAATTAGCATAATTCTAAAATATAAGTGAGACACAATGTGTTCTTTCAGTGAACTCATATCGGTCCGCATCGGTATTTTATCAAGAAAGCTTGACTAAGCAGGCAAAGGAGAGAATGCGTTTTAGGAAATAAAATAGTTTGAAGAATCAATCAATACATTTTTTAAGTGTTCAATATTATATCATTTTTTAACAATTTTAGGTTGAAACACTACAATTAAAGGATTTTACATTGTTATTAAAACATTAAAATTCAAAAATGGCACTTATAAATGAAAAATGAAAAAAATGAAACAATGCAAATTTTTAAGTTTAAATTCAGCACTCTGAAATTTTGATGATTCGAGTCTTATTTTATTTAAAATAATTCAATTTCAATTTGTTTATTTTTAAATCTTTTTTTTTACTTTCTTATTTTAAATGTATTATAACAGACATAGCGAACCTCAAAGCTTCTCCAGAGTTCTTTCAGAGAAATCATATCGGTCCGCATCAGTATTTTATAAACAAAGCTCCTGGAAGAGACTGCGTTTTAAGAACTAAAATATTTTGAACAATCAATCAAGAAATTTGTAAGTGTTCAAAATTATATAATTTCCAAACAATTTTAACTTAAAGACAGTACAATTTAGCCATTATAAGCCCATAAAACGGGTACTTTTATCACCTTTCATGCAATAATTGAGACAAAATCTACAGTTTTTTATTATTAAAACTAGGGTGCTCGTTCAGCATCTTGGAAAATAGATGTCCAGGAACTTTTGCACGACATTAAATATAAGAGAAAATAAATTTTTATACTCCCTACATGTGCGTGAGTTATTATTTGCTTTATGTAAGATTTCAATTTCAGTTAACGTTTACCAAAGATGTTTACACATAAATCTGCCTTGGGTCGTAGTTTAGGACGCACGTGATGTTTTTTTTTTTCAAATTATATCATTTTCAAATTTTATCAGCCAATAAAATTTTCATCGATCCATGTTTTGCGTAATTTTAGAGATTGTAACCGTATTCATTGTCGGCGAGTGATTTACTTTGGGCTTTATCGAAAGACAAAAGCAGATTCGAGGTGATCAGATTAATTACACATTGGAGTAATTAATTAATTAATTACTCAAATGATGATTAATCAACTCATTATTATGCAATTGAGTAATAATAAGTGTTTAATCAATTGATTAACAGAACAATTTTATTGCTTAATTAAGTAATGGATCGATGATTAATAATTTATTTATTATGTGTATGAACGCTAATAATTAATTTATTAATTAATTGACAATTCCTGCATTCATGAGTGTATTCATTGACGGCGGGTGATTTAGTTTGGTTTCCATCCAAAGACAAAAGCAGAGTCAAGGACGATTAATCAATTAATTGACTATTCAATTCAGTAATTAATAGACGGGTACGCCGCGCGACGCCGCCGGCCAGCTTGCTTCAAAACCGCGACGAAAATGAATGTCGAAGTATCGAACAAATATAAATAATTTATAGGATATCGAATCTAATTGTTATAAACAAATTATATTAACAAAATGTCAACATATTGGACATTTTTGCTTGCAAAGTATATTTGTAAGTTGAAATTGCTTAATTTTATCAACAGGATCATGTTTGATCATGAAAATTTGTTGTATTGTATAATTTGTTTATTTTATAAACAAATTATGTAAACAAATGCATAGTTTAGGCGTTTTTGGCAGAAAGTAATCGTTTTTCTTTTTAGTACTTTTAAATTATATAAGTGGTAATATTTCGTGATTAAGATTGGTCATTCGATATTATTTGTTTATTTTATAAACAAATGCATAGTTTGGTCATTTATAGACAGAAAGTAATAGTTTTTTTTTCTAATCGTCTTCAAATTACACAAGTGTTGATGTTTATTGACGAAGAATAGTCAATCGATATTAATTGTTTTTGTTATAAACAAACTTTATAAACAAATGCATAGTTTGACCATTCATAGTGAAGCAGTTCAGAATATTTTAGAAGTTGAAAGTAATAAAATCGATTCACATTGAGAGAAAAATATTATTACGCTACTGAATGACCTCTCCGAAATTCCTAAACGAAAGGGTAATGCATATAGATATTAAGAATGTAGCTATTACGTGAAACGAGTGCGAATTGAAGAAAACTTGATGATTGCGTGCGCACTCATCAATGAAAAAGAGGGGATGAACGGGTCTAATGAATGGAGAGACCCACTCGATACGAGGACGGATCGAAGAAGAGCACTCTGCGTTTGGTACCGATAACGACAGGTGCTTTCGCCAGGACGGGCTCCTTGCGCTTTTAAACCAGCTCCAAATTCGTGACAGGTCGAACTATTCGTGCGAAGCTAACTCGGAAACTGATGTTTTAGGTATTGTCCAGGAGGACCCTAGTGTTTCAAACATTTATAAATTTATCATTTAATTTTGGATAACTTTAATTAATAGCATTTAATATGTGGGCCGTAAGGAGTTTGATCTTTTCTTAACCCGTTAAATATGGGAACCTAACGATCAACCCCTTGGAGCGCTAACAGAATGTGATGTTATTATATTGTTTAGTTGTAAACTAGGTAATTAAAAACCAATTAATTTTTGAAAACTTTGAGAAAATGACTTTTCTTTAACCTGTATAAATATGGGGACTAAAAAGTCTTTTCACTATGTCTCAAAAAAATAATGCTGTCTGGTGATAATTACAACTATCAACTCGTTAAAAGAATGCATAAAGTGAAATCTAGAATTGTAAGGATTGGTAATCAATTGAATTTTCAACTCATTCAGACATGGGGACTCATTCAATGATTTTCCTGACATTACGAGCCTAAATATTTCACACTTTATAACTCGCGAATTAAAATCAAAGAAAAAGAACACTAAAACAATCCTGGACATTCTCAACGCTAAAGAAAGCTAAATTCTGTAAGGTTTGCGAAAATGAATATTGAAAACCCAAACGGTTGATAAAACGTTAAATCAAATCAGAGAGAAATTTTCAGGAATCCCTTTCGCTTTTGTGATCCCACATCCTTTTCTTTTCACAAAGTCAATTTACTTAGAGTTGAAATCTTAATCGTGGTCGCTAAAAAAATCTTTTATTTCAGATTTAAAGCTCTATCAGGATTGGTGCCGATGGATATATTCGGGACCAATTTCCTGAACGGAGAAAATTAAATCGGTCGAAAAATCAACGGCTATAGACATGTCTCTATAACTAAGATTTAGCGATACAATTAAATTTAGAATCAATCTAGCTCAATGAATAAAAAAGTGAATACTTGTTAAAGATTAAGGATCGAAAAGTAGAATAATGCTACAATAGATAGAAATTGATGGTTTTTCTTTCTAATCGTCTTCAAAGTGTCTTCAAAGTGGAGCAAGAATGAATTTGAAATAGATCCTGAAATTATTGAAATGATTCACAAGTACAACTTGGAAGCTAATTCTTCTAGAACATCACAAAACATTTCCAGTGATATCATTTGAAGGCGATAATAAAAAACGATCACTTTCTAATTGTAAATGGTCAAACTATGCATTTGTTTATGAAATTTGTTTATGACATAAAGAAATAATATCGATTGACAATTCTTCATCACTAAATATCACCACCTATGTAATTTCAAGACGATTAGAAAGAAAAACGATCATAAAATTTGTTTATAAAATAAACAAATAATATCGAATGACCAATCTTAATCACTAAATATTACCACTCATATAATTTAAAAAGATTTAAAAAAACGGTTACTTTCTGCCAATAAAAGCCTAAACTATGCATTTGTTTTCATAATTTGTATATAAAATAAACAAATTATACCATACAACAAATTTTCATGATCAAACATGATCCTGTTGATAAAATCAAGCAATTTCAACTTAAAAATATTCCTACCAATCAAAATTTCCAATATGTTGACATTTTGTTAATATAATTTGTTTATAACAATTAGTTCCGATATCCTGTAAATTATTTATATTTGTTGGATACTTCGACATTCATTTTCGTCGCGTTTTTAAGCAAGTTGCTCGGTGGCGTCGCGCGGCGGCGTACCCGTCTATAAATTACTGAATTGAATAGTCAATTGATTGATTAATCGTCCTTGACTCTGCTTTTGTCTTTGGAAAAAGACCAAACTAAATCACCCGCCGTCAATAAATACACACATGAATGCAGGAATTCTCAATTAATTAATTAATTAATTATTAGCATTCAGTCACATAATAATTAAATTATTAATCATCGATCCATTACATAATTAAGCAATTGTTTGGTTAATCAATTGACTAAACTCTTATTATTACTCAATTGTATAATAATGAATTGATTAATCATCATTTGAGTAATTAATTAATTATTTCGATGTGTAATTATCTGATCTCCTCGAATCTGCTTTTGTCTTTCGATAAAGACCAAAGTAAATCACCCGATGACAATGAATACTGTTACAATCTTTAAAATTACGCAAAACATGGATCGATGAAATTTTCATTAGCTGATAAAATTTGAAAATGATATAATTTGAAAAAAAAGAATGAAAAAAAAGGATTAGGAAAAATGGTGAATATTCTCAATATTGAAGGTAATCTTAAATGAAATGCAAAATTACCAAAACTCCCAACAGAAATTGAACGGGTTAACCGATTTTTTTCTTTCTTTTTTTAATCGTCTCGTCATTATGTAATGAACCTAATGCAGCATATTAAAATTCAATTTCTTAATATTTTAATAATTATCAATTTCGTTCAACCGGCTCGAATCGTGTAGGATGTAGGCTCTAACCAGGGCCGGGTTATTCATTAGGCAGAGTAGGCAACTGCCTAGGGGCCCCGCATCGACTAGGGGCCCGTGCACGCTCTAAGAAAAAAAAAACGTTTTATCGGATGAAAAGTTTTTCTGAAAATTTGTATGGAATTCCTCGACAACAATATCAGTATTTTTTTCGACGCATGTCAATTGGAGAAATACTCCATTCATACAGAACCATCTAGTAACAAGTAGTAGCTAATAATAGCGAATCGGATAAAAATTAGGGAAGTTATGAGTGATTTTTCTCATAAAACTCCCAAAAACGATTTTTTGGCCAAAAAATGAGATTTTGGGGGTGTATGGAAAATTTCTCCTATACAATTTTTCTTAGTTTTACTAGATCTAGAACTTGTGCTAGGCCTCCATAATAGTGTCTCCAAATTTTTGTTTTTTGTAACACAGTGTTATGCGTGTAGGTGAATTATCATTGCACGTAAGTTAATTCGGAATGAAATTATCTATAAACTACATTATATAACAGAAGTTTGAATTTTTGATAAAGGACATTGAAGTAATACATGAAGAAAAAAGGGGTACTTTTTCTATGTTGGCATTGGTATTTTTCTAATATCAACATAGGATATTTTACTGTGTAACATACGCATTCTTCCTATGGCATATAGGGAAAATCCCAATGTTAACATAGGCATTATCCCTATGACAACATGAGGTTAAATCCTATGTTAACATAGGAATTATTCTCATGTACATAAATTCCAAAAACAATAATCGATGATTATCAATGACGATTAATGATCAATAATCATGATTATTCATCATTAATTGCAATGAAAAAATTTTGTTTTCCGTGGCAACTTAAAATTTTTCTTAATACACTTCGAATTTTCTTAGTAACAAATATTTCGAAACAGAAAACCAGAAGAATATTTTCGTTTTGTAATTTCAAAAAATTGTGAGCATTTACCATTCGAAAAATATCAAATTATAATTAAGAATGATTCTTAATAAATGAATTCTAAATGTATTGTGTGGTTTGTTTGCTCATTTCACCTGCCTATAGTCTAAATCCGACAAAAATGTGAAATACGTAGTTTCCAAACGATTTTTTTCGAATTAGATAGGAAAAATTCCTATGTTGACATAGTCAAAATCCATATGCTAATATAGGTATTCCCCCTACGGTAACATAGGAAAAATACCTCTTTTTCCGTACAGGATTCCTGGAGTCGATCATCTGGAAGTTACTCACATCCCTTCATCAACCTGGAGGGACGTGATTGCATTGCCTAGGGGCCCGGACAGGGTTAATTCGGCTCTGGCTCTCACAATAGGAAGGTCGGGTGAGTTACGACTGACCCCCTGGGTTCAAGTATCGTCGAAAATTTTCACGCTCCAACAGCCTGCTGTGCTCTTCAAATTGGGAGCGCCTGTTTTCGGTTCATCGCGGATACTTTCCCGGTGGCGGATTGCTCGTTTCCAGGCGCATAAATGCAGCACATTTTCGATTAATTAAAAAAAAAAAAGACCATTTTTCAAAAAAAGGAGACTAATATGTTCTGTATTATGCCATTGAGATTATGTGCCCAGATAACAATGCATGCGGACGCACATGGGCGCATGGCGTGCAAGCACGATGTGTCGGCAACAATGCAAGCATAGTGACAGCACGTTCTGAGGGTAATAAGTAATCCCGCATAGTGCCCGCACACGGTCTGCATGATATGCAGCACAGCGTGCGTCTATCATGGTCGTCAGGTACTTAGGGCAAAATGTCGGCATATAGCGTGCGGTGAAGAGTGCGGCACAAAAAGCGCATTATTACTAAAAACATAATA
Source organism: Andricus curvator (assembly GCA_932195095.1). Classification (NCBI taxonomy): domain Eukaryota; kingdom Metazoa; phylum Arthropoda; class Insecta; order Hymenoptera; family Cynipidae; genus Andricus; species Andricus curvator. The sequence continues at coordinate 14,098 of CAKNYM010035516.1, forward strand.
TGGCAGTTGTATAAAAATAAAACTCTGACAAAATTCGTTTTAAGCATCAAATTTTTGTTATTTTCCAAGTTTATTTTACAGACAA
>CAKNYM010035517.1:0-14354 GCA_932195095.1 Andricus curvator
GACCTTAAATTTTACTTTATTTATGTCTATTTCTATATATTACCATATTTAAGGTCAATTCAAAAAGGTATATTCTAATAGATGTAGATTTTACTTTAAAACAAGTAAATTTAATTTTAATTAATGTAAATTAAAAAAATGTGACTTATTCACGGTCAATATTATGTAATTGACGTTAATAAAGTAAAATTTAAGGTCAATTCATGTGACCTTATTCGCGGTTAATGCAGCTGAATTTCATTATTCATTGAAAGGCGCCAGGTGGATTATTTCGCAATCAATTTTTTGCGCGGTCCTGTATGAAATACATAATACAACTGTAGATACAAGTTTGTAATATTAAAGTGCCTCATTACCGCTTCTGATATAATATTTCTTGCTAACACAATCGAACTGTTGAATCAGTGAATATATAAAAATTATAAAAATAAGGAATAGGCAAATACATGATGTGTTAAAATTTTTTATTCTGATTCTGTGAAAAATCAAATAGGACCAATTCTGGGTCGAAGTTGGGACAGACCTGGGTTAGGACTAGTTTCAACAACAGAATTCATCCCATAATCGCGCATACATACGTTAAGATTTGACAACAATGATTTTTTTTAATTGGGCCTCCTGACTACCCATGTATAGTTCTTAAATTTTATTCTTAGACTAACTCGGCATGACGAATGAATTCCGGCCCAGACCCGTCGTAGAACCGATCATTTATAGGATCATTCCTAAATATTGGTTCAGTTACGTTGGCATGTTCACCACGGATGAGAATTTTAACTCTTCCATATTCATCATCCAAATCCGGTCTACGAGCCAGGAGCGGTACCAAAAAATTATATTCCATTAATCCAATTATGAAATTGCCAAGTGTTCCTACTTCATAAAAGTCTGCTTCTAACTGATAAACTTGATGTGAAAAAGTTTCATAATGATCAATATGAAATCGAATGGGAGGAGGGTGAACTACGGTGTCCTTATGTGGCCAAACTAATTCTGCAAGAAGAAAGTATGAGTAGTAAATAATTACTGTGTTATTAATTTACATTAATTTAATAATTCATAGTTATTATTTTACGAGTATGAAACGGTAGGTGTATTGGAGAAAGAAATGCAAAGTCAGTCCAAGAAGGTATCGGCAAGAACCCGTTTTTATGTTAAAATTAAACGTTACGATTATAACAAATAGAATATTAAAAATATTTGTTCTATTCCAGGGATTCATAAAGAGAATCATTTCAAAGTCTTGCACACCTTTTTTCAACTCCAATACTTCAACTGGAAATTTCATATTTCTTATTTAGTTAAGAAATGTCTTTTCTTCTCTATTTCAAGTGTTACATTTAGTTAGTGGTGTGTAAAAACTAAAATGCCTTGAGGTGACCTAGAGCTGTTAATTGTTCGGAAAAAACGTTATGTTAAAAAAATTAGCATACAATATATTTGAATTCAGTTGAAATACTGAAGAGTCTTACATTATTCGGTAATCTTTCTTCAGTTATTATCAATTATTATATTATTATTAAAATATTTTAACTCAATTAAAATATTCCAACTCAATTAAAATATTTCAACTCAATTAAAATATTTTTACAATAAAATACACAAATTAAAAAAAAATTAACGTTTACACAGACAAATTTTGTACTGATGTCTTTGGACAAGAGTAAAATCACCATAACTTTGTTCCTTAAATCGCCAAGACAATATCCCCAGCGTCCCTTTTATAAATCAAAATGTTTATTTAGGGATTTTAAAAATTTGGTTTATGGTGACAAAAACTATATAGGGACTTATTTTGTGAACAGAAAGCAACCATTCTTTCAGTCTTGAAAAAAATTTTCTTTGTATTTATTTCATGAGGATTTGCTCCATTTTTACATTTTTATTCTCAAGCAAGTACTATTAATGGCATTGAAACATGTTTCTACGTTAATAAAAAAGTAAAGAAAATACGAATTTAATACATATTTACTAGTATCATCAATCTGGCACTATAACGCGTGTAGCATTTCGATTTAAAAAGATTTTGAAGATTCCAGTTATTTCAAATCAAAAATTTAAGAAAGAAGTTCATTTTCAACCAAATATTTGAATTTTAAACCAAAATAGAGGAATTTTCTACAAAAAAAAATAGAAAATTTTAACTCGATAATACGAATTGTGATCAAAAGTTTCGGCCACAAAAGACTAATTTTTAACAAAATAGTTACATTTTCAACCAAAGTGTTGAATCTTCAACCAAAAAATTTGATTTTTAACAACGTAGTTTAACTTTAAGCCAAGAAGTTTAATGAAAAAAAAATATGAGTCCTTAATGTCAAATATGTTTATGTTGTAACTAAAAATTATTTTTATTTTAAGTCGAAAGTAGTTTAATTCTTCGAAAAAGGAGAATTTTTAACCAAATAGTCGAATCCCCAACCAAAAGAGGTTAATATTCAGCTAAACAGTTGAATTATTAATCTAAAAAGCAAGTTTTGCAGAAAAATGTTTCTTGAGGAAATTCAAAAAGATTTTGAAAGATTGCAGATGTGTCGAAAAATTATCTGAAAGATTTGTGAAAAATATATTTTTATTTTACAGGATTTTACAAAAATTTCAGGAAAAATTCGACTCAGTTTAGAAGCTATTTAGAACTTGTAGAAATTTGGAAGAAATTACAAAATATTTCATGCATTTTTGGGAAATTTTTCAAAGTTTAAAAATACTTTCAATCTCTTTAAAACTTCCGGGCGTCCTAAATATCTTTTAAACTAAAATAAAATTAACTTAAAAAAAATTACTTTAAATTGTCTCAGCAATTTGAAGAAGAGTTTTTTACTATCCTAAAACATTTCAAAACTCTTGAAAAGCTTATTTTTTCGAAATCTTCAAAAATCAACATTTTGTTTTCAATTGTTTTAAACCTTCTTAATATTAAAATTATTGTAAAGTTTTGTCAAAACTTATAAAATTTTGAAATATATTCCAAAATAATGGAAACTATTACACAAATTCGTTTACTCTGAAAAATTAAAAAAATTATTTCAAAATGTTTCAGATTCTTTTTGACATGTTTTGAAATCTTCAAAACTTAAAATTAATCTTTTGAAATAAAACTCAAATCATTTAAAGTTTTCCCTTTGAACGCGTGAAGAAGATTACATTTTCAGGTAATGAATACAATATATTCCTTATTCAGGAAGTCCTAGAGTAAACAATTTCAATTTAAATGGAAAGAATCAGGAAGATATGAGCTGATTTTAAACACTCTGAATTCCTTTACTATTTCCCAAAAAAACGTTTGGACACTAATACAATTTTTTAGTACAAGATTTGTTTTTAATATATTTACCGATTGGATTAGGGAAAATCACAACGATGCAAAACAGAATACAAATTACGGTACTCATTTTCTTCAAATAAATGAAATTCACTTTGAAGAACTTCGATAAGAATGTAATCAATTTAAACTTTCTAAAAATTTGCAGTGTACTTATACTAGTCGCTATCTCATTCGTCATTCAATTTTTTTTTTGTGTAACTTTCCTTCTCCCGCAATGCAGTCGAAAAAATACTTCAGATTTATGGCATTATAAGAACAATTTAGAGGGACCAATGCGATTTATAGCGCAATGGATGATTCAGTAATTTGTTGTCAGGCCTGATCAAATTTGATCATCGGGTCAAACAAAAATTGCATACGTTTACATTCATCTGTTCTGTTTTTAATGCAAATTCTAGCAATGAGGAAAAATGTATGTATCTTTCAGGAAATTCTGGACAGATAAAATTTTTCTGAGAAGCCAGCTCATTCGATAGGGTGATAATATTTTGATTTATGACGACTCTTGCGGAAAGTTCAAGAGAAAGGTAACGCATTTCTCTTCCGGAACATAAATAATTGTGATGCTGCATTTTTCAATCAAGGAAAAAATTTTCGGCTCATGAAATTGTTTTGGTTAATAAAATTGAGCAATTAGAAAATAAGTTTCTGTATAAGAAAAATTATATGCTGATTTCAATATAATTTTTTGCATGTTCTGTTTTTGAATATAATTAACATGATTTTTGTTAAAGTTGGATTTTTTGAACAGTTTGCACGGAGCTGTTCCTGGATATATCATGAATCATGGACGCATTTCTGTAATGCAATTAAGTGATACAATCAGAGCAGTATGCCTTATTTGATATTGGATGAAGCCTGTTTTTTTTATCAAAGTAGTTTTATTAGTATTGTTAATATTATTATTATGCAGATGAGCAGGATATTTAGTTTCCTATTGTACTATATTTTCAAATTCAACCCTATCACATGAGGTCAGTGTTTGCCATAAAGGCGTAGACTAAGGGGCCATCCATAAATTACATAACACTGATGGGGGGGGGGGGGGTATAACCTAGTGTTACATAATGGCGAAAAACCGCAGGGAAAAGTCAGAAAAAGCGTTACATGGTGGGGAGGTCAAAATGGTTGGAAAATTTCGTTATGTAATTTATGGATGGCCCCTAGCCCACAGAAGGTGACATTAAGATCTTCTGGTTCTAGAAAGTAATCCCCCAGGTATTAATTTCTGTGGCACGCCAGTGCATTACATACACAATCTACATGATGAGCTGTATGCTCGCGAAAATAACACTTTCGACAACGTGGGTTGTCACTAATCCTCATGTTGATCAAGTGTTTTCTCAGGGGGTTGAGGGAGGATGCAAGGGGGACCAAGGAGCAGATGGAAGGCATGAGGGAGGAGTTGAAAATCACAGATTGGAAATGGGAAAAGGAGGTGAAAGAGCTGAGAGAGAGTAGATGGGTTAGAGAGGGAAAGAAAAGAAAAAGAAGTTAAAATAAAACAGATGGAAGAGGAGATTAGGGTGTGGAAAGAAAGGACGGAAAAAAGGCTTGAGAAGGTGGAGGGCAGGACGGAAATGGAAATAGGAGACGGGGGTAGCGGAGGCGAGATTAAAGGTATTTGCGAGAGGGTAGGGAATATGATAGACGAGAAAGTGGGAGAGCGTAGAAATGAAAAGGAGGAGAGGGCGGATAGGGAAAGGATAAGGGCAATGGAGAGAAACGAGGAATACTATTGTGATAAGAGGGTTGAAGATGAAGAGTGTGGAAGAAAGGGAGGGCGTGGAAGCGCTGCTACAGAGCATAGGGTGGAATAAAGGCAGGGTAGGGGAAGTTATGATGGAGGGGAGAAAGCAGAAAGAAGTGGCAGTTGTGGAGTTGGAGAGCTGGGAAGAAAAGTTGGGGGTGATGCGAAATAAAAATAGAATAAGGGATAAGGAAGTTTTCATCGATCACGATTTGACAAGGAAGGAAAAAGATGTACAGAGAATGCTGTACGACAGGGCTAGGAGGGAGAGGAGTGAAGGGAGATCGGCGAATGTAGGATATCGGAAAATAAAAATAGACAAGAAAATGTGGGTGTGGGACGAGGAGAAAGAGTTGTTGAAGAAAGTGCAGGGGAATTTGTTTCGTAGGAAGTAGGGGGATGGGAGTAATGTAGGGTAGAGGAGTCGTAAAGGTGCTTCACTGGAACGTAGCAGGGGTAAAGAAGAAGGATGAGGAGTTCTGGAGGTATATGCAGGAATTTGATGTGGTAGGACTCGTAGAGACGTGGGTGGAAAGAAAGGAATGGGATAGAATAGAGCCAAAGCTGCCAAGGGGGTATAGGTGGAGACTCCAGGAGGCGGTCAGAGTGAAGAAGAAAGGAAGGGCTAGTGGGGGAATTATAACGGGGGTTAGAGATGGATTAGAGAAAGAAGCTCACGGAGAGGAAGAGGGGGAGGGAGTGCAAATGAGGAAAGTAAAGATAGGAGGGGTAACGTGTAAGTTTGTGACAGTGTACAATAAGGATGGGATGGAAAGAATCAAGGAAAGGGTGGAAGACCTGTTAGGTGGAAGAGAGGAGGGCATGGTCGTACTGGGTGGGGACTTTAACGTGAGGATGGGGAGGCAAGGGGGCCTTTACAGGGAAGGGGAGAGCTTCGAAAGGAATTCGAAGGATAGGTTAATAAATAAGGAGGGGGAGATTCTAAGGGACTGTATGGAGGATAGAGGCTGGGCGGTGGCATGATTGTATGGCAACTGGGGACGAAGAGGGATAATACACATATCTAGGTAAGGTGGGGGTATTGGTGATAGACTATGTAGTCATGAATAAGCAAGGGTGGGAGGAGATGGAGAGATTCGCAGTAGAAGGGAGGGTAGAATCAGACTATCAGCCATTAAGGTTGTGGATAAGGGATGAGAGCGGCGAAAGGCAAGGTGGGGAAGTAGTGTCGACGGGGGAGAGGGTTAGCTGGACGAGGAGGGCGATAGAGAAGTATAAGGAGCAGTTAGGGAAGGTACGCTTCGAAGAGGAGACGGTGGAAGAGATATGGGAGGATTTGAAAGAGAAAGTGAAAGGGTTCGTGCAAAAGAAGGTATTCAAAAAGAAGAGGAAAGGAATGGTGAAGCCGTGGTGGGATAGGGAATGTAAAAAGATGAAAAGGAAGTATAAGAAGTGGAAAGAGGGTACTGCGAAAAGGGTGGAGTACGTAGAAATGAGGAAGGGGTTTAGATTGATGTGTAAGAAGAAAGAACAGGAAAAGGAGAAAGAGCTGGAGGAGGAGTTAGGAAATGTTAAGACAGAGGGGGACGTCTGGAAGTTAATAAATAGGTTCAGGAAGCTTAGAGTAGGGATAAGCGAGAAGATAGAGAGTGGATAGGGAGGATAGGGAGGAGTAGAGGGAGTTTTTAAAGAATCATTTCAGGGCTCAGATTCAAGGAAGAGAGATGATGGGAGTAGAAGAACGAGAGAGGCAGAGATGGAGGAGTTGAATGACGAGGAGATAGAGAAACAGATAAGGAAGTTAAGAAGGTCAAAATCAGAAGGGCTGGATGGGGTAGAGAACGAAGCATGGCTATTTAGTACATAAGAGGTTAGGGAGAGGCTGAAGGAGGTAGTAAAGAAAGTATGGAGGGGGAGGGATTCCCACGAGGGTGGAGAGAAGGGTTGATAGTACCTCTGTATAAGAAGGGAGATAGGGATAGGCAGGAAAATTATAGAGGGATTACGCTAATGAATACGGCGTATAAAGTATACGCGATGGTGGTGGCGGAGAGGCTGCGGAAGGATGTCGAGGGAAGAGAATATTGCCGGAGACGCAGGCGGGCTTGAGGGCAGGTAGGAGTATTATCGACAATATCTACGTTCTGCAGCACGTGGTGGATTAGGGAATTGGCGAAGAAGGGGTCGAGAGTGTACGCGTTTTTTGTGGATCTAAAAGGCGCGTTTCCCTCGGTGGATAGGGGGAGGTTGTGGGAGGCGATGGAGGATAGGGGAGTGGAGAGAGGCCTGATCGAGAGGGTAAGGGATATACATGAAGAGACCAAAGATAAGGTAAGAGGAGGACAGGGGATTTCGGAGGGATTCTGGATGGATAGGGGGTTAAGACAAGGGTGTCCGCTTAGCCCAACGCTTTTTGCGATTTTAATTGCGGATATGGAAAGTAAGCTGGAGGCCGGAGTAGTAGGAGGAGTCAGGATAGGATGGGTTAAAATTTGGTCTCTAGCGTATGCAGATGACATAGTGGTGTTGGCAAAAAGCGAGGAGGCCTTAAAGGAAATGATGAAGAGGTTGAGAAGATACCTGGATAAGAACAGGTGATAACTGTATGCGGAAAAGTCCAAGGTTATGGTTTTCAGAAAAGGAGGTCGAAGGGGTAAGGAAGGGGAGTGTAAGTGGAAGGGAAAGGCGGTGCAGGAGCTGAAAGAGTTGGTGTACCTGGCCTTCTTGTTTCGGAGGAATGGCGGAGTGGATGGTCACATAAAAGAGAGAGTGAGGAGGGCAAATGTGGTCATGAGGCAGGTGTGGGGGTTGGGAAAGAAGTTATTCGCAGAAGATTTTGGAAGGAGAATGAAATGGTTTGACTCACTAGTGATGAGTGTGCTATTGTATGGAATAGAGTTGTGGTATGTAAAGTGGACACTGGGGCTGGCAAGGAACTACAAGTGACATTATGTATTTCTAATACTGCTTTAAAGTGCCTTCTTTCCATGTTCAGAAGTTCCTTAGTCTAATATCTCGCATACTCCTCCGAAAGCGATTTTTCTATGGCCCCTTTCGCCGATGCGTTCGAGTTACCGAGATACCGAGGACCATTCAGGAATTGCGATGTTCCCGTCTCAGCCAGTCATCTTTTTTCTTATTCCTTTTAATACATTGGAGTCCAGCTTTACCGGGCGTTTCGAGGGAACCCATAATGGCCTTCACGGTAAATCGGGACTCTCCGAACCGTTCTTCTTCTTCTTGCTTGTGGCTTCTTCTTGGACGACCTTATCCGGTATATTGGGATCCGGTAAATCAAGTCTTCAGTGTATCTCCATGGCTGGGAACCCAGATAAGACTGACCCAGTTTTTGCCAGTCATCCTAATAAGATATGGAGGCAGCTTCAGACTAATCTGGAAGTATACTCTACGGATGCGAGAGCCTCAAGTGCAGCTTTAATGTCAGAACAACTGTAACTGTGTTGGCCGACACATGCTCGCTTACATATTTCTTCTAGACAAGCCTTAATTGGAATTATTTTGGTCCAGAACCGAAGATAATCACAAGAAAACAACCTTCTCCGCTCAACACGACAACAGCCGATACCGAGATGATTCAACTGCCAACCTCACTTGCACGTATGTTGTAGATTTAAGTCAACTCAATGAAATTAGAATATATTACCAGAATGTGCGAGGTTTAAATACTAAACTTAAGGATCTAATTATTTCACTTGATATCTCAGATTATGATATATTGATTTTCTCTGAAACGTGGCTGAAGCCTAATATAAATAATGCAGAAATTTTTTATTTAAATCTGTTTACAATTCATAGGGGTGACAGAGAAAATAAAAGAGGTGGGGGGGAGGGTACTTGTTGCGATAAAATCAAGAATCATCTCAGGATCAATAGATATAGGTACTATTAAAAACTGGACATCCAAAATTGACCTTGTAGCTGTGAAAATTATTGTTGAGGGTATCGCGTTTGTCTTATTAGCCAAACACAATCCTCCTGACGTGTCGTATGAAGAGCTAGATAATTTCCTGGAAGGTACGTCAGCCTCGAGTCTACTATGGAATGACAAAGTACTAATTGCAGGGGATTTTAACGTTCCCAAATTTAATGATTATGTGTCTTTAGGAATTTAAGACCGCAAAGCGGCTTTACTATGTGCATTGCAGGAATTTCATCAGCTCATGTGATATAATAACGTAATGAATTTTATGAACAGATATCTTGATGCTGTATTCTCTACCTTTCCCTGTCAAGTAATTCCTTGCGGTTCACCAATTTTACCAGTTGATACATATCATTCTCCTTTGATCCTACTTTTCGAAGCGTCAGCCTCACTATCTGGGAATAATACAAATTTCAATGCGAACTTCGAATCCAAGAGATACAAGTTCACAGACGATGACTTTTCCAATATTACGGTTAAATTACATGCAGTAGATTGGACCTTTTTAAATGCACATACTAATGTACATTCTGCGGTTGAATCCATCTATGAAAAAATATATGATATCTTGGATGACGAAATTGGAACGTACTTATCAGCTATTAACAAAAACAAACGAAAGTACCCCCCATGGTACACCAAACAAGTAATTGATATTTTAAGATTAAAAGAAAGTTATAGGAATAAATATAATAACACCCACAATGATTGTTATCTACATGTCTTCAGAGAACTTAGATCTTCTACAAAATATACGATAAAAAATTTATACGCGTCTTATCTCGCTAAGATAGAGAACAGTATTCAAAGTTCGCCCTCTACTTTTTGGTCACACATTAATGTTATTAACAAAACTTCAAGAATTGCGGGAATTATGAACTATATGGGAACCGAGCTATCTACGCAGCAAAATATTGTAGACGCGCTGGCAAATTTATTTAATAAAGTGTATAAACCTCCTACGCAGCTACGTGCGGGTATCATGACGAAAACACGTAACTATCTTGGTAATTATAGCCAGATTACTAAATTTCATATATCTGATAATATAAAAAAGCTGTCTAATAAATTTACTGCCGGTATAGATCAGATTCCTGGCTGCTTTGTTAAGAAATGCGCCGACTGCTTGATCGTCCCATTACATACAATTGCAAACCTGGCTTTATCATCAGGCACCTTTCCAAAACAATGGAAGAAGGCACGTATCTGCCCTGTATTTGAAGAAGGTGACAAATCTCTAGTAGTTAACTATAGACCGATTGCAATACTGTCAAACTTTTCCAAGGTTCTGGAGATGTGCTTGTGTGATATCCTAAAGACAGACTTACTACCAATACTATCGACATAGCAACATGGCTTTGTACAGGGACGATCAACGATCTCAAACTTGGTATCTTTTGTACAAATGATCGAGACCTTCCTAGTCAGTCACCATCAGGTAGATGTCATATACACATACATGTCGAAGGCTTCTGATTGCATAATCATTAGCTTGTTATTAGAAAGAATGTGTGACCTTGGTGTACCTCACAAACTCTTGAAACTGCTAAAATCTTTTTTAACTGGGCGTGAACATATAGTAAAGTACGGTCGATGCTCATCGAAACCTTTTGTACCAACATCTGGGGTACCGCAGGGTTCCAATCTGGGCCCACTTACGTTTATTACTTATGTAAATTAAATAGAAATCTTGCTAAGTGTTTTTATTTTATTCTACGCTGATGATGCGAAACTTTTTTGCCCTGTAAATACCATCGAGAACTGCATTAAACTTCAAGATAATCTAGATATTTTTGTTAATTGGTGTGCTGATAACTCTCTAGATCTCAATGCTTCTAAATGCAAAGTTATGTCATTTACTCGCAAATCTCGAACAATTAGCTTTGATTATACCATCAATGGATGTAACTTAGAGAAAGTAAAATTTATTCGTGATCTGGGACTATATTTTTATGCAGCTCTACGATTTGATGTACTTATTGATAATATGATTAGAGAAGCTAATAGATCCTTAAGATTTATTATGAGAGCCGGCCGTTCGTTTAAAAATGCGCTTGCGCTTAAATCACTTTTCTATGCATTTGTCAGGTCTAAACTTGAATATGGCTCTGTGATTTGGAAACCAACAACTGGATATCTCGCGGAAGCAATCGACAAATTTCATACGAAATTTTTAAAGTTTCTTCACTGGAAAACTCGCGGAGAATTTTTGCCACCGGGTTCGAATTACATTGAGCTGTGCGAAAAGTTTAGTGAATGGTCGCTTCATGACCGCAGAAAACTGTGTAATATTATATTTCTTCTTAAAATCTTTAAGGGCTACATCGATTGTCTCTACTTATTGTCTCAAGTGCCATTCGACGTACCAGCATATAAGAAAAGATCTGATTTACCATTTTATGTAGTTGCTGCACTAGATAAAACTCCGTTCTCAAAAATGTGTAATACACTCAACGCAGTTGTTAAAATAAGCACGACACATCTAGATCTAATTTACATGTCAATAAATTGCTTTGTGACAGCTATTGAAAATTATATACCCAAAATATAATAAGCTCTCTATTATTGGAAAAAAAATTTGTTTTCTACGAATTTTTTTAATAATTCTGTAATTGGTCTGAGCACTGTTGGATTAGTTAAATAAATGAATGAAATGAAATTTAGGCGCTGCGTGGTTCCAACAAGAGAAAGAAAGAGCGAGCAATAACTCTGAAATGGAGCTTCCTAACATCACAGATTTAGATATTTCAGCGGTCTTGAAAATGGCAAGTAACTGGAAAGCTCCAGGTTCGGACATGATTCACAATTTCTGGTACAAAACTATATAACCTGGAGATCTCTTTTTTACGGTATCATTTGTTGCGTGTTTTGTTTTTGAATAGGGTAACTCAATTCTGTTATTTCCAATGTAAAACAAATGAACCTGGGTTCCCACCAGTGGTCTCATTTTAGTATCACTCGAGACTGTTTTTTCTGAATCTTATTCTAATACCTGAAATAAGCCCTGAAATAATACTTTCTTTTTACAGTGGAGTATATGACTAGTGTGTATTAGGGTGTCCTAAAGAAACCCAATGCATAAAAAAAGGCTATAGAGTCTAAATTATTGACATTACTTGTCCAGTCAACCAGAATTGGCAGGCAACCTATGCAACCAAGATCCATAAGTTTAGCGAGCGAAGGCATAAAGAAAAGACAGTATACAGGCTTTGTGTGCGTAAAATGCACTGAACATCTTTATTGTTTAGGAGTCAGTAGCATACTGGCAGGAGCTCATAAAGCGGTTTTATTAAACACCAGTCGCATTATAAGAAACATCCTAGACCATTAGGAAGCACGCTACTAAAAACCTGTGGAGTGGCAGATGGTAGCTCTAAGAAAGCATCTACAGGCGACTAATATCACCTTCAACGCTCGCAGCTGTTGCGTAAGGACTACAGCCATAAAAGACGAACTCCAGACTACACCATGCTCCTAATTTCATACCTACTACAACATCGTCACCAAAGATTTCATAAATCGTATTAAATTAATTCATAACATCCTCATCTCATCAGGCACTTGACTTAGTTCGTGCCTAATGATGAAAAATCGGATTCACGGGGGAAAGAAATTGAAGAAAATTCATAATTGTAATAATCGCAATATAATGTGTACATTAACATGGCACAGACAGCGGGCTAAGTGCTAGGAAATGTGGGCCCCACACTCCCGCAAACACGTCAAAAAAATAACTTTTAATTATTTGAGGAAAGCTTGAACTTTTTGTATGCGTAGTATTCAGAACTAGATTTTTTTGAGTTCCTGATCATCATTTTGAAGTCAAAATAAAAAAATTTGAAACTTCGGGTCAATATAGCCCAAATTTGGGGAAAATTCCATTAATTTTCAGATTTCCACGAGGCTCAAAAATAGGGTTTTTTTGAGTAACTGATCATAAATTTGAGGTATCAATTCAAAAATGGGAAATTTCTGATCAATTGGCCAAAATAGATGAAAAATTAGAAAAAAACTAATTCATATCCATGAAACTCAAAACTAGGGAGTTTTTCGGGTTTCTGGTGATTGATTTGAAGTCAAAATTTGAAATTTAGATATTTTTTATCCAAATAGTCAAAATTATTAGAAAATTCAATAAATTATCAGATTTTCACGAGACTCACAATGAGAACTAGGGATTTTTTGGCTTCTGATAATAAATTTACCGGAAAAATTGAGAAGTTCACTATTTTTAATCAATAAGGCAAAATTTTTGGTATATTCAATGAATTAGCAGATTTCCACGACACGCACTTCTAGTAGATTTTTCAGCTTTCTGATCATAAATTTTAGATTAAAAACGATTTACGTTTTTAATCTAGATGGCCAAAATATTCGGAAAATTACAAAAATTAGTAGATTTCCATTGAACTGAGAATTAAGGTTTTTCAATTTTCCAAAAATGTGGGCTATTGGGATCAAAAATATCTAATTTTTTATTTTGATCTGATATTTATGATCAGAAGGCCAAAGAATTCCCTAATTCCGAGTGTTATAGAAATCTTATAGCGTAACATTTGAGCTATTTTAATTAAAAATATAGAAGTCTTCAATTTTTAATTTAAATTTAAGATCAGAAACTCGGAGAAACCCCTAGTTCTGTCTTTTTCAGAAATCTGATTATTCATTGAATTGAAAAAAATTAAGCTATATTGATAGAAAATCTCAATTTTAAAAAAGTTTTACATTAAATTAATGATCAGAAACGCAGCGAACCCCATAGTTCTAAGTCTCATGAAAATTTGCTAATTTACTGAATTTTCTAAAAATTTGGGCTATTCAAATAAAAAAATCTTAATTTTTGAAATTTGATCTAAAAGTGATAAGAAACCCATGAAATCCTATTTTTGCTGAGAATCATTCGATCACTTTCTATTTCATAAGAGGCGATAATTGCAACAAAACAAAAATTTTTTAATGCATAATTTTGATTTTGTTGAAGTTTCAGCCGTCTAGTTTGATGAATACTTCTTTTTTTCTCTACTTCGCTATTACACCAAATATAAACAAAAACATTTCCTCATTTGCAGAAGATAAGGTTCGTTGGCAAGAAGTTGTGAAAATTAAACTATTACTTTTTTTAAACGAGACCTTGAAAAACCAACGGAAGCATTTTTTGTCAATATTTAACACCAAAAATAGAACGTAAGTACCACTTTCAGAGACCAAGAATCATATAAGTGGAGTAGATAAATATCAAAACCAAAATTATGTTTATCTGCATTTTCTGCTAATACAAGCGGATTTGTGTAAATTTGAAATTGTTTTATTTTCTAAAAACGTATCGAAAGATTTATAGAACCCATTAAATGCGTAATAATATACTAAATTAAATT
>CAKNYM010035522.1:0-12858 GCA_932195095.1 Andricus curvator
ATTTTGTAATTATAAATTTAACTATTTCACTTAAAGTTTTATCATTTCAGTTGAAAATTCAGCTGGTTGGTTGAAAATTTAACTTTATCATCAAAACTAAAGTGTGTCTTTCTAAATGTTCCTTATATCTACAGCTTATTTATTATTCAAACAATTATTATTCATTTTGTTATTATTTTTAAATTATTATAAATATTATTATTTACTCACTATAAAATTAATTCTTGGACAAAATTCTCTCAGTGGGGCAAAGCTTGTTGTTATTCTCGATCAGCTGTGAATTATGATTAGGGTGCAGTGGAACAGGAAGGGGAAGACCATATCCTACCGCGGGATTCGCGCGCAAGCTCGGCAGCGTAATCAATAGGGGAACGGAGAGGCCAGAAAGCAGGATCGTTGAAACGTTTGACGAATGTCAGTCGAAAAATTTTTCATTTCGGGTTCCATTCTTTCTTGACCTTTTTTTCGGCTCCTTCAATGTCTGGTGATTTTTTTAAAGTTATGTGGACCGCCCTATTTTCCCTTCTCGCGTTTATCACTATTATTCAGGCAGCAGGTCATGGAGAACGAATTTCATTCAACACGTAAGTTTAAATCATTTATTTCATTTTATCTATGGCTTCTTCAAATAATAAATAATATTTTTCAATAATAATAAACAACGCAGGATAATGTTTATATTCAGAATTTGCAGTTTTTGATCCTGATGATGGAAAATTAGTGAGTGTTAATAAAAAATGAGGATTTGAGTCGATGGTTCTTATCACTTATTATCATCGAAGAAGAGCTTTGAAAAAGAATTAATAGGGTCAAGCTTTCTATTCTTTGACAGTGAAGTGAGAAAGTCGAGAGTTTCAAGAGGGCAAATGTAGTTCAATCTACTCGATTTTTTTTATTACGATTTTAATTATTTGAAACTAATTTTTAAACATTTACTAATATTTACTAATTTTTATTACTTGATTTTGAGACTGGTGTTATATCAAAAAGGGACAGTTGATGTAATGTTGACGTTTCAATAATAATTTAAAAATATAAACTTCAATTATGAAAATCTAGGTAGTGATTATAAATTTTTATAATTTTGGCGGTCAGAATTCAAATCTTATAAATAAATTGTAAAAATAAGTGTTTCAAATTTCTTAATATTTATTTAAATTCAGATAGTAATTGTATATTTTGATATTGAATCAAAAGTAATTTCACTTATAAAAGTATTAAAAGGTTATAAATTACTGCGTCCATAATTTTTGGCTAATAATTATAATTTAAAATTGAATAATATCTTTAAAATCAGTGACGACTGAAAAATCCCGAAAAATAAAATTCCCGAAATTATGAAATTGCCGGTATATAAAAATTCCGAGTATGAAAATTCCCTAAGAATAAAATTCCCGAATTATAAAAGTCTTGAATTTAAACAATTAAAAAATTGTTTTTTTTTTGTTAAATATTATTTATTTATTAAAAATAAAATAATCAATTATTTCTATCAAAGAATTTTTTTTAATGCTTAAAGCTTTTTAAAATTATTGTTTGAATTTAAAATAACAATAGGTGAACAACATCTATTTCTAAATAAAAAATTTTGTTTGAAAATGTGCATAGTATTTTCAAAAATTACGAAAAAGGTTCTGAAAAATTGAATTGTTAATTAAAAAAAAAATAAAAAGAAACTTCGGATTGAATCCTGAAAAGCTTGTTTGGAAAATGTAATTAGGTTCGGAGAAAATTTAGCGAGAAATTTCTTTGTTTGTGCGAGACCCACGTGTTTTTAAATTTACTTTTTTATAAAATTTGTATACAATTATTGTTATTTTAAATTCAAATAATAATTTTTAAAAACTTTAAACCTAAAAAAATTTGTTTAAAAATATTTTTGGTAATTGTATTTTTAATGAATAAATGAATAATAAAATTTACGAACAGTATAATATTACCGAATTGGAGAACTCCCGAATAATAAAATTCCCGACAGTTTTTAATATATCTGAATTTGAAAATTCTCGATAGAAAATTGCCAAATTATAAAATTTCCGAACTAGAAAATTCCCGAATTCAAACAATTACATTTTTTTATAAATATTATTTATTGAATAAAAATATAATAGTCAAATATTATTATAAAAAAAATGATTTTTAATGTTGAAAAAAAATTTCATCCAGAAATAGGTTTTTTCCCAATTATTGTTATTTTAAATTCAAACAATAACTTTAGGAACTTTGAACATTACAAATAATTTTGGTTTCATAAAAATATTTGATTATTGTGTTTTTAATAAATAAATAATATTTATGCAAAAAATTTAATTATTCAAATTCGGGAATTTTATAATTCTTATATTTATATTTTATTATATTATATTTATTTATATTATATTTGAATAATAAAACTTCTGAATAATAAAGTTCCATGAACAGTTTATAATATTACCGAATTGAAAAATTCTCAAATAATGAAATTTTGGACATAAATTTGTCGAATTTAAACAATTTAAAATTTTGTTATGAATAAAAAATTTTTAGTTGTAATATAATTTTAATTGTAACAATTTAATTGATTTTATAAATAAATTAAATTAATTGCTTAAATTTGGGAATTTTCTAGATAGGATATTTTATAATTCGGCAAATTTTCTGTCAGGAATTTTATTATTCGGGAATTTTCCAATTCGGTAATATCATAAACGATTCGGGAATTTTCATATTCCGGAATTTTATTATTCGGAAATTTTGTTATTCGGAAATTTTGTTATTCGGGAATTTTCCAATTCGAGAATTTTACAGTGCCGGGAATTTTATTTTTTTTTTAGGATTTTTCAGTCGTCCCTCATAATTCGGCAATTTTCTGTCGGGAATTTTATTATTAGGGAATTTTCAAATTCGGTAATATTATAAAATGTCGGGAATTTTATTATTCACACTGTAAAATCACCAAATTGGAAAATTCCCAAATAATAAAATTCCCGAACAGTTAAAAAATATATTACCGAATTTGAAAATTCCCTAATAATAAAATTCCCGAATTATAAAATATCCCAACTAGAAAATTCTCGAATTTAAATAATTAAATTTTTTTTTATAATTTTATTTTATTTTTTGGAATTTTTCAGTCGTGCCAATTATAAAATATCCGAAATAGAAAATTCCCAAATGATAAAATGCCCGAATTTTAACAATTAAATTTTTTTTTATAAATATTAATTATTGATTAAAATGATAATATTCAAATATTGTTTTAGAAAAAAATCAATGTTTAAAGTTTCTAAAATTATTGTTTGAATTTAAAATAACAATAATTGAAAGAAAAATTTCATCCAGAAATATATTTTTTTCAAATATTGTTATTTTAAGTTCAAACAATAATTTTAGAAACATTAAAAATTAAAAACATTTTTTTGTTAAAAATATTTGATTATTGTATTTTTAATAAATAAATAATATTTATAAAATTTTTTTAATTTTTCAAATTTGGGAATTTTCTAGTTTGGATATTTTAGAACACTGTAATTTTCTGTCGAGAATTTTATTATTCGGGAATTTCCAAATTCGGTAATAATATAAACTGTTCGGAAATGTTATTGTTCAGGAATTTGATTATTCGGGAATTGTCCAGTTCGGGAATTTTGCAGTGTCAGGAAATTTATTTTTCGTGTTTTTTCAGTCGTCCCTTAAAAATGTGCATAATATATTTTTTTAATTACAAAAAATGTACTCAAAAATCAAATTGGTAATTTAACAAAAAATTTAAAAGAAACTTCGAATTGAATCCTGCAAAGTTCATTTATAAAAAAAATAATTTTGTTAATTGTTTAAATTCGGGAATTTTCTAGTACGGATATTTTATAATTCGACAATTTCCTGTCGGGAATTTGCCGATTCGGGATTTTTATGTTTCCGCAATTTTATTATTTCGGGAATTGTACAGGGTCGAAAATTTTATTTTTTGGAATTTTTCAGTCGCCCCTTTTTATTCCTTCCATTTTAGACACACGTTTATTTTTTATAGAAAGCTTATATATGCAAAATTTTGAAATAAAAATTTTCCAAATTGAATAATTTTCAAATAGGATTCCATTTTTTTAAAATTTAAACTATACAAATTTCCAATTGCTTTTATTTTTTTATTCCAGTCTTTTAAATCGGGGTTTTTATTATTAAATGTAAAAATAATTAAATTGCTTAAATCTATTACAATGTTCTATTTTTAAGCAAGAGTGGAGTCCTTATCGAAATATTAAAAATGGTTTGGTTTTATTATTAAATCTTTAAAAATTGTATCGTTTGAAAAAAAATTATATTGTATACTTCAATTATGACCAATTTCAAGATAAGTAATTAATTTTGACCTGAAATGTCCAAAATTTTATATTTTCGTTAAGGGTTCACTTAAAAATTAAAAGTTCAATTTTCCAAAACGGTAGCCTTCCCATTTTTTTCTCTTAGTGACAGAATCTCACTGGAATTTTTTTCAAATGTTTTAAAAGAGTTTTTAAAAAGATCTTATCCTTGCTGTTTACAACTATGTACATAAATTTCGATATCTAGATTCTTAATTCTATTTTTACAATATCGCAATCTTGGACATACTGGAGAACCAGTGAGCGAGAGAGAGCGCATCCGCAACTTATCTACTTATGCTATTACATATCCATTACTTACAAATCTTTATGCTTTTAAGCGACTTCCGTTTCCTTCTTCTTTCACCTCTCCTCTTCATCAACCTTGCCATTTTTCACATCCACTCCTTCTTATTCACTCCTCTATCCCCCTCTAATTCTTTCATCCACTCCTCACTCAATCCATCCTTCCCTAAAATCTTTACCATATTCTCTTGCCAGCTTCCTTTATCTTCCATTCTCCTACAACCTTCCCATACATGCTCTCTTTTCCTCTTCCCATTCACAAATTCTGCACTTTCTGTTATATTTCTTTTCCCAATACATCCCTTCTCTTACGTCTTTTCCAAATCTACATATTGCTATTCTATTCCATCTTATCTCTTCAGACACCTTCTCTAAATACTTGGGTACTCCTCTTTTTTATCATCTTATACCATTTATGATTTTTTGATTTCTCCATCATCACATATTTCTATTAATTGTCTTTTCTTGTATTTTTTCTCCAATTCTTCATAGTTTACTCCTGTCCCCTCTCTTTTATCTTAAGCACTTAAGAAGTCCCTTCTTTCCTCTTCTTGCTTCGTTAATTTTATCGCTCTCCCTTTCCTTTCTTCTAACTCCTTCAAACACTTTTTTACTAACTCTTCTTCCTTTCCCTCCCTTAGCTTCGTCTCAAACTTGCATGCCCTCTTTCCCGCTCTAGTACTTAATTTATTCCTTTGCGCCTCTTCTCTCACCATATATCCAGTCCTACAGTACCCCTAGTGTCACCTTAAATACATTTTTTGTAACCTCTCAATCTCTTCCCATTCCTTCCATTCCCATATCTCTGCTCCATAACCCAATACCATCCATACCAGATATCAAATAACCACATTCTCCTTCTCCAATCTTTTTATAACCCTCTTTTTCCAATTTCCCATATCTGCTGTATTACCCCTGCTGCATTTTTCATTCTTTTTCTCATATGATATCTATGATCTACATTTGTTTGCAAGGTATATCCCAAATATTTAAACTCCTTTACTTCTTCTTAGATTACTCCCTTCCGTCTCCGATTACATTTTCCACCTTCTTTTCTAAGCTTATTATCTTTGTCATTTCTACATTCAAATGAAATTTCTTCTTCATCCTCTGCCGTAAACACTATATCGTCCACGTATGCCAATTTATATATCTTTTCTTCAACATCCTAACTCATCATCATCCTTTTCTCTTCATTTCTTCTTCTAAGTCTCTAAAAATGTCCGATTTTCATTTTATTGAAACCTCTCTTATCAGCTGTTTCACCATAAATTTTGCTATCTCGACTTGGTCCAATGAGTCCACAATTATAACTATCATTTCCCCTTTCTCCCTTTAAATTCTTCTATTTATTAGATGATTCAGAAGATGTATGTTGTCCATCACCTCCATTCCTTTCCTGAACCCTGTCTGATTCGATGGCGCTATCTTTTTTCTTCTTCTGTCTTCAACCTCTCCAATAAAACAGTTACCTTCTGATTTTGCCTTTCTAACTACGAGTACCACTAGCCCCTCTTTCCATAACTCTGGCCACCTCTCCCATGCCCATTCCTTTAGTTCTTTCCACACATATTTGCAGACTTTATTTGAAATCTCATCTATACCAAGTGCCTTTCCATCTTTCATTATTCCTAACATCTTGATCATTTCTTCCCTTGTTATGTACTCTTTCTCGTATATTTCTCTACATCTTTCCCTCCTTACCTTATTACTTTCTTTTCTACCCCTTCTAGCGAATTCATAAAATATTTGTGTCCATTCTACCATCTCTATACCCTGGTTCACTCTTTTCCTTCTTCTCTCTCAATTTACTACCTTTTAAACCTCTTCTATCGTCCTAGCCTTCTCCGCCTCTTCTTCAAACCTTTTATTTTCCTCCTCCTTTTTTCTCCTATATTCTTCACTACTTTTCCCTTTTTTCCATTTTCATAATTCCTATCTCACTTCTTTCTTCTTACATTCCTCATCTCGTCCACTTCTATACCCTCCTGTACTAACTTCTTTTTTGCTTGTGTTTTATTTTTATTTCTCTTTTTATTTCTACTATCATGATTTTCATCTCTTTGTTTACATTTCTTTCTCCCATTTTGATATTCTTGACCTTTTCCTTAAACTCTTCTTTTTCTTCTATTAACCAATCCCCTCTTTCTGCTGTTTTATCATTTTATTTATTTTTCTCCTTATTGTTAATACTTTTTTCTTCCTCTAATGTCACTATTCTTAGAAATCCTTAAAAGTTTTAATTATTATTTAATCGATTCCAAACTTTTATCTCTTAAACTTACTCAAATTCATTCTAAAATTTTGTATGATTGCAAAATTTGCCTCTAAAATCTTTTACATTTTTTTTGAAAATATTAGAAAGAAATTTTAAATGTTTTGAAGTAAATTTCAATCTTCTTTTAGAATTTGTTTCAAAAAATTAAATATCGTTTCAAATTTACACATGAATCTTAAGAACAATTTTTAGTTCTTTTAAAACCTTTCAAAATTCTTAAAAGCCTTTAAATTTTATTATGAATTTTTCAAAAATCTACATTTTGTTTCAAATTTTTAAAAATATTTTCAAGTTGCTAATTATTTTTTAATCTTTTTGAAACTTCTGAATATCTCTTAAACTTACTCGAATTATTGCAAAAATTTTGTAATCTTGCAAATTTTAAGAATGTTGATAAATGTTGCTTTAAAATCTGTTAAAAATCTTGAAATTCTATTCTTAAATTTTAGAAAATCATTTGGAATGTTTTGAAATCTTTTCCAATTTTCGCTTAAAATTCATTTTTCAAAATAAAAAATCATTTGAAATTTTCAGGAATTGTTGAAAACTGATTTTTTGAACTAAGAATTGATATTTTCAGTTAAATAACGTTTAAAAATTATGTTTTTGATTGAAAATGTATTTTTTAACTGAAAATTGAACTATTCCAGATAAATATTTATCATTTGATTTGAAAATTCATCTCTTGGGTTGAAAATTGAACTATTTTGTGGAAAATTCGTTTTTATCGTAAAAAATTAATTTTAAATATGAAAATTCAACTATTTCATTTTTGTGTGAAAATGTAGTTTTCTTCTAGTTGAAATTTCATGGTTTTTTTCAATTTTATTTTTGGATTAAAATTAATATTCTTGCTTGGGAATTTATATTTTTAATATAAAATTGAACTATTTTGGTGAATAATTTAAATTTGTTGTTAAAAATTAATTTTTTCTTTGGTTAAGTATTCAAATATTTTGTTGAAAATCGTAGTTTTTTGTTTAAAAATTAATATCGAATGAAAATTTAACTATTTTAGTTAAATATTTATCTTTTGAGCTTAAATTTCATCTCTTTTATTGAAGATTTAACTATTTTGTTGCAAAATCGTTTCTTTTTTGGCAAAAAATTAATTTAAACAAATTAAAAAATAACTGTTCCGTTTTTGGTTTAAAATTTATTACTATTATTTTCTTTTCTTGAAAATTCAACTATTTGATCAAAAATTCAACTATTTGGTTGAAATTTTTTTTTTTGTAGAAAATTAATATTGGTTGAAAGTTCATCTATTTGGTTACAAGTTAATTTATTTTGTTGAAAATTCAATATTTATGTTAGGAAGTAATTATTTTTTGTTTAAATTTCATGTTTTTTTTTCGAATATTATTTTTGGATGAAAATTAATATTCTTGCTTGGGAATTTATATTTTTAATAGAAAATTGAACTATTTTGGTGAATAATTTAAATTTGTTGTTGAAAATTAATTTTTTTTATAGTTGAAAATAATTTTCTTATTGTTACTTTATTTTTTTCCGTTAAAAAATCCACTATTTGGATGAAAATTAACACTTTTGTTAAAAATTCGTCCTTTTTGGAATAAAATTAATTTTCTTGCTTGAAAATGCATACTTTAGTTAAAAATTTTAATTATTTTGTTTGAAAATGGTGGTTTTTTTGGTAAAAATTTATTTCGTAACTAAAAATTAAAATGTTCGAGTTACAGATTTATCATTCGAGTTGAAAATTCATCTCTTTCATTAAAAATTTAACTATTTAGTGGAAATATTTTTTTTAATGTAAAAAATTAATTTTTGAATTGAAAATGTAACTATGTCATTTATGGGTAAAAATTATTTTTTCAAATGAAAATGTAACTGTTTCACGTTTTGTGAAAATTTGGTTTTTCTAGTTTAAAATTCAATTCTTTTTTAAATTTCGCTTTTTGGTTGAAACTGAAAATTCTTGCTTGAGATTTTTTATATAGTTAAAATTATTTTTTTAAACTGAAGATGTAACTATTTATTTTTTAATGTTAAATTATCTTTTTCAGTTGAAACTTCAACTATTTGGTTGAAAATTAACTTATTTTGAAATTTTTCTTTTTTGGTAGAAAGTTAATTTTATTGCTTGAAAATTAATCTTTTCGGTTAAAAATTCGTTTTTTTAAATTTTTAAACATAGATTTTTGTAACTAAAAATTTGTATTTAATTTAAAAAATTTCAATTGTTTGGTTGAAAATTAACTTTTTTGAAATTTTTCTTTTTTGGTGGAAATTTAATTTTATTGCATGAAAATTAATCTTTTTGGTTGAAAATTCGTTTTTTTATAGTTAAAAATTGATTTAGCTAACTAAAAATTTTTGTATTTAATTTAAAAAATTTAACTACTTGGTTAGAGGTTGAATTACTTTGTTACAAATTTCTTTTTTTGGTTGGAGATGCATAATTTTAGTTGAGAATTCATTTCTTTGGTTAAGAATTCAAATATTTTGTTTGTAAATCGTAGTTTTTTGTTTAAAAATTAATTTGGAATGAAAATTTAACTATTTTAGTAAAGATTTATCATTTTTTGGTTTAAAATTTATTACTATTATTTTCTTTTCTTGAAAATTCAACTATTTGATCAAAAATTCAACTATTTGGTTGAAATTTTTTTTTCGCAGAAAATTAATATTGGTTGAAAATTCATCTATTTGGTTACAAGTTAATTTATTTTGTTGAAAACCATTTTTCAAAACAACTGATTTTTGGATTCACAATGTTTCTGAGCCGTTTTGTTTCAAAAATAAATTTTTTTCACACATTGACTTGTTGATATTGTGTTTCTAATTATCTTCTTAAAAAATTATTTTTTGTTTGCAAATTCGCTCGAGTCTAGTTTAGTCGGAATAATCCGCCATAATTTCATGTAATCCAGAGTAATTCTAAAAACAATAGTTATAGACAAAGACACTATTAACGTTTTAATTAATTAATTTTTTTCATTTTTGGATTTTCCGAAACCAGAGCGAAATCATGGGCCAGAAAACTTAGTTTCGAATTGTCTGCACTAGGGAAATTTGTAACAAGCGTAGAAAAATTTCAAGACACATACAAACATGCGACAGTCCAAGCAAAAGATGGAAGCGCCCTCGTTAAAGAAATGGCTAAGGATATTAAAGGCATGATGGATTTGAAGATATCCGCAATAAAAGTGAGTGATTCATACAGATAACATTTTTTCCCCGGTTCTTTTTTTACATTTCTAATAATAAAATTGGTTTACTCTAGCGAATTATGGACGTCGCTCAAAAAGTGGCTGAGTCAGCGCCAGATGTGGACCCGCCGGAAGGATTCAAATACGTCAACGCGAATAATAACACAATTATTTTGAAAAACGATACACATTTTGGCGGCAATGTCAACTTGAGCATGTCTGCAGTTCACGTTCCCACGAATGTTTTTGACCGTGCACCAGATGTGATCAGAGCCATATGGTGGTCTGAAATGTTGGACAAAACTTTTATAGACAACTATCAAAATGATCCTGCTTTGTCGTGGCAATATTTCGGAAGTTCGACTGGTTTCATGAGACAATTTCCGGCTACCAGATGGCAAATGGAACCGGTGGATCTTTTCGATTGCAGAACCAGAAGTTGGTACATTGAGGCAGCAGCAAGTCCGAAGGACATGTTGATTCTGGTCGACACATCTGGAAGCATGACGGGAATGAGGAAAGAAATTGCGAGGCATGTTGTCAATAATATACTGGACACTTTGGGAAACAACGATTATGTTAACATTATTACGTTCTCCAATGAAAGTAGCAGCGTAAGTTACAAAATTAAATTAAATAACTTAATCATCCCTGATGGAAAACATTTTTACAAGAAATTACAACATTTCTGCAACTGCAGGGCTCGGAACGGGTTACTTTTTAGTAATTTAGTTACTTTTCAGTAATTTAGTTACTTTTTAGTAATTTAGTTACTTTTGAGTAATTTATTTACTTTTGAGTAATTTAGCTACTTCTTAGTAATTTAGTTACTTTTTAGTAATTTAGTTACTTTTTAATAATTTAGTTACTTTTTAGTAATTTAGTTACTTTGTAATAATCTAGTTACTTTTTAGTAATTTAGTTACTTTTTAGTAATTTAGTTAGTTTTAGCAATTTAGTTACTTTTGAGTAATTTAGTTACTTTTTAGTAATTTAGTTACTTTTTAGTAATTTAGTTACTTTTGAGTAATTTAGTTACTTTTGAGTAATTCAGTTACTTTTGAGTAATTTATTTACTTTTTAGTAATTTAGTTACTTTTTAATAATTCAGTTACTTTTTAGTAATTTGGTTACTTTTTAGTAATTTAGTTACTTTTTAGTAATTTAGTTACTTTTTTTATCCACGGTTACTAAAAAGTTACTTATTTTATGAAAAGGTTACTTTTGGTTACATTTTTTGCCCGAAATAACGAAATGAATTAATTCATTAATCGTGCTATATGAAAACTTGTCAAAAATGTAAGAATTCCAATTATTTCAGTAAATTTTGCACTTTAGAGCCGGGAAATCCTGATCAAAATTACAATTTAGCTACAATTGCTAGTTTTGAATTTTAAATTTAAATCTTTTTTGTTGAAATATCGAACTATTTCGAAATATTTTTAAAACTATTGAAATCTTTGAAATCTTTTTAAATCTTTTAAAATATTTTAAAATCTTTTGAAACATTTATAAAATATTTTGAAATCTTTAAAATATTTTTAAAACTATTGAAATCTTTGAAATCATTGAAAATGTTATAAAATCTGTTTAAATCTTCTCAAATATTTTGAAATATTTGCAAAATCTTTCAAATATTCAAAACTATTTCAAAATCTTTGAAATATGTTTACAAATATTTGAAATCTTTGAAAATTTTCTAAAATCTTCTAAAATATTTTGAAATATTTGCAAAATCTTTCAAATGTTAAAACTATTTCGAAATCTTTGAAATATTAAAAACTATTTCGAAATCTTTGAAATATTTTTACAAATATTTGAAATCTTTGAAAAATTTTTTAAATCTTTTTAAATCTTCTAAAATATTTGGAAATATTTGAAACGTTTGCAAAATCTTTCAAATATTCGAAACTATTTCGAAATCTTTGAAATATTCAAAACTATTTCGAAATCTTTGAAATATTTTTACAAATATTTGAAATCTTTGAAAATTTTCTAAAATATTTTGAAATATTTGAAACATTTGCAAAATCTTTCAAATGTTAAAACTATTTCGAAATCTTTGAAATATTAAAGACTATTTCGAAATCTTTGAAATATTTTTACAAATATTTGAAATCTTTGAAAATTTTCTAAAATATTTTGAAATATTTGAAATATTTGCAAAATCTTTCAAATTTTAAAACTATTTCGAAATCTTTAAAATATTAAAAAGTATTTCGAAATCTTTGAAATATTTTTACAAATATTTGAAATCTTTGAAAAATTTTTTAAATCTTTTTAAATCTTCTAAAATATTTGGAAATATTTGAAACATTTGCAAAATCTTTCAAATATTCAAAACTATTTCGAAATCTTTCAAATATTTTGAAATCTTTTGAAACATTTATAAAATATTTTTAAATCTATGAAATATTTTCAAATATTTTGAAACCTTTAAAATATTTTGAAAACTATTAAAATCTTTGAAATCATTGAAAATTTTTAAAAATCTTTTTAAATCTTCTAAAATATTTTGAAATATTTGAAACATTTGCAAAATCTTTTGAATATTCAAAACTATTTCGAAATCTTTGAAATATTCAAAACTATTTCGAAATTTTTGAAATATTTGAAATCTTTGAAAAATTTTTCAAATCTTCTAAAATATTTTGAAATATCTAAAACATTTGCAAAATCTTTCAAATGTTAAAACTATTTCGAAATCTTTAAAATATTAAAAACTATTTCGAAATCTTTGAAAGATTTTTACAAATAT
>CAKNYM010035523.1:798-21994 GCA_932195095.1 Andricus curvator
AGTGCACCGGGTCGCGCACCAGGTAGTTTAGTACGTATTCTACGAGAATTTTTTAAAAATTTAAATTGTTCCAACATCCAAAATAACTGATAGTGGTGACTCAACGATCCGGGTGCACCGGGTCGCGCACCTGGTAGTTTAGCACGTATTTTACGAGAAATTTTTTGAAATTCAATTTGTGCAAACCTCCAAAATAACTAACAGTGGTGACTGGACGATCCGGGTGCACCGGGTCGCGCACCAGGTAGTTTAGCACGTATTCTACGAGAACTTTTTTAAAATTCAAGTTGTTCGAACATTCAAAATAAGTAACCGTGGTGACTCGACGATCTGGGTGCACCAGGTTGCGCACCGTGTTGTTTAGCACGTATTCTAAGAGAACTTTTTTAAAATTCAAGTGGTGTCAGCATCGAAAATAACTAACAGTGGTAACTCGACGATCCGGGTGCACCGGTCGCGCTCCAGCTATTTTGGCACGTATTCGACGAGAACTTTATTGAAATTCAAGTTGTGCAAATAGCCAAAATAACAAACAGTGGTCACTTGACGATTCGGGTGCACCGGGTCGCTCACCAGGTATTTTAGCACGTATTCTACGAGAACTTTTCTAAAATTCAAGTTGTGCCAATATCGAAAATAACTAACAACGGTGAGTCGAAGATCCGAGTGCACCGGGTCGCGCACCAGGTAGTTTAGTACGTATTCTACGAGAACTTTTTTAAAATTTAAATTGTTTCAACAGCCAAAATAACTATCAATGTTCAGTCAACGATCCGGGTGCACTGAATAGCGCACCAGGTAGTTTAGCGCGTATTCTACGAGAAGGTTTTGAAAATTAAAATTGTGACATCAAAAATAACTAACAGTGGTGAGTCGACGATCTGTGTGCACCGGGTCGCGCACCAGGTAGTTCAGCACGTGTTCTACGAGAACTTTTTTAAAATTCAAGTTGTGCGAACATCCAAAATAAGTAACCGTGGTGACTCGACGATCCGGGTGCACCGGGTCGTGCACCATGTAGTTAAGCACGTATTCTACGAGAACTTTTTTAACATTCAAGTTGCGACAACATAAAAATAAACTAACAGTGGTGAGTCGACGATCCGGGTGCACCGGGTCGCGCACCAGGTAGTTTAAGAGGTCATCTGCGAGAACTTTTTCAAAACTTAAATTGTGGCAACAGCCCAAATAACTACCAGTGGTAAGTCGAAGATAAGCATAAAGCAATCTCGTCGACGATATATACGATTCCTTGGACTCATTTTTTAACATTTGTAATATTTTATTCGTATTTTGAAAAATTCATTTTCGATTAGTCATAGTTCATTAAATTGCAAAATGTTTGAAAATTTCCGAATTTTCAGTACCGTTTATATTTTTTAATTAAAGCTTTTGACATTTCGGAAAATTTGTGTTTGGATTTTTTATAATAAATTTTTGTAATTTTTTATTTAATAAACAAATTTGATATAGTACGCAATTGAAAATATGATTTCATTCATTTCAATACTTAGTTTTCATTTCAATCCAGTTCTATCCAGTTTTAGGCTTGGACTCGTAGATTCGAAAGGCGATATCTTTCAGATTACTTTTTTCTATGATGCTAAGAAAAGTCTTTCTGATGACTATTTTCTATGTTGCTTATGTAAATTCACAAGAACGATTAAGTATTTAAACAGTTTCAATAAACAAATAAGCTCAATTTGTTTACGGAATCAACTAAGAATGTCTTTCCGATTACTCTTTTCTATGTTGCTTTGTAATTTTACAAGAATTAATAATAATTCAAATATTTTTCATACAGAAATTTAATGTTTGCCTATTTTTTAACAAACAGGTAGAGTTTGGCTATTTTTTAACAATTATGCTAAATTTTCTCACAGAATTAGCTAAGAATATCTTTCCAATGACTTTTTTGTATGATGATTTGCAAATTTTCAAGAATTATTAATTATTTAAACAATTTTCATAAAAAAATTAAGAACCCGCTCATTTTTCAACGAATAGGATCAGTTAGTTTAGGGAATCAAGAAAGAATGTATTCCCAATAAATCTTTTCTACGATACTTTGCAAATATACAATAATTATTAATTATTTTAGCAATTTTTCTAAACATATTCAGAGTTTGTCTATTTTTCAAGGAATAGGCAGAATTTTGTTTACAGAGTCTCTTTTCTATGTTGCTTTGTAAATTTACAAGAATTAATACTAATTTAAACAATTTTTATACAGAAATTTAAGTTTGCCTATTTTTTAACAAATAGGTAGAGTTTGGCTATTTTTTTAACAAATATGCTAAATTTTCTCACAGAATTAGTTAAGAATATCTTTGCAATTCCTTTTTTGTATGATGATTTGCAAATTTATAAGAATTATTCAGTATTTAAACAATGTTCATATACAAATTAAGAACATGGTCATTTTTCAACGAATATGATCAATTAGTTTAGGGAATCAAGAAAGAATGTATTCCCAATAAATCTTTTCTATGATACTTTGCAAATATACATAATTAATCATTATTTTAACAATTTTCATAAACATATTCAGAGTTTGTCTATTTTTCAAGGAATGCTGCTTTGTAAATTTACAAGAATTATTGTTTGTAATATTATTTTTAACCAATTGGAGTTTCAATATGGCGCCGGTGTGAGCAACACGTGTCTCTCGTGCTGCGTATGAATTTCTTGATTTGGCCTAGTTTCTCAAATGCTAGTGTGTCTTTCTGAGGAACTTGTGGTCTAGAACAGACATCTTTATCAATTTCGCATTGCCCCTCAAGTTGTTTGCGAGATATAACCAGGCTTGGTGCGCTGTGTGTGTGTGTGTGGTGACAGCTGTTATCGATCGCTCTTATCTACCGGTTTCAAAGTAGCTACTATTTACAAAAATGAGTGGCGATGCAAATTTACTAAAGTTATTAAACTCCATCAAAGCCGACACAGAGGAAACCAAAAAGGACGTCAAAATGCTTAAAACAGACACAGCTCAATTGAAGTCCGACTTCGATGCTCTTAAAATTGAATTCAGCACAACTAAAGCACAATATAAAACGCTGAAAGAGAGTCACCAGGCATTAGAAGAAAAATGTAGTTCACTCAAGAGAGAGGTTGGCTTTCTTCAGCGACAAGCCCACTCCTGCAATGTCCTGATTCACAACCTACCGGACGACGAAGAGTCTAACAGGGACCTCTTCTCATTTGTACTCAATATTCTCACTAGCGCTGGTCTCTCACTTAATGAAACGAATATTGATACCATTTATAGACTGGGGAGGACACAAGGCAATAGGCCCGTTCTTGTGCGTTTCAATTCTGGTAGATGGAAGCAGGAGGTTCTCAACAAACACACTTGACAGATCACCAGAGGAAAGACAAGAAAGGAAAGCCCTATATCACACTGCCACCAAGCTAAAAAATGCGGGTTTTAACGTGTTCGTTAAGGGTAGCGGTAGTACGCTGGAGGACCGTCAGCTCTCTCCCTGGAGGTCGAAACCCTTCTAAAAGAAAAGGGAAATGAACAATTTTCGAATGAAACTCAATCCTCGTCAAGAAGCAAATCCAAAACACGACAAAAACGCCCAACGGAAGGATCGAATAGCTCGCTGGACTCCTTTATAGGAAAAATTGTCTCAAATCCGGAGAAGCCTCAGTCTAAGAGTCACAAACCTACTACGCCTGGTAAGGCTTAGCAACTTGCAGCAGAGAATGAAGTCTTTAACCAGGATGTCTTATGTCAATCTCCTAAGGGCATCAATCTTCGTATCTTATTCTGGAATGTTCACTGCCTTTCCAACTTTTCTGACATTGCAAACTACGTACTCAGCTCGGACATCATTTGCCTGTGCGAGACATGGGTAACTTCACCGAATTTAAAATCTCCTGATTGGATCCCTGATCACATCGCTATTGTGAGTAATGCACAGCGTTCTGCTAGAGTTGGTCGCCCTAGTGGGGTTTAGCAATTTTTATAAACAAATCTGTATTCAACTTTGAAATTTTATTAATTTCCTCTACATGTATTTTCGTTAAATGTTGGCGGAGGGCATTTAAATTTATTGTGGGTAATGTGTACTTTACACCATCTTTGGATGTTAGGCTGTTCGAGCAGACTTTTGAGGAGGCCCTTTCCGAGGTTATATCGGGATGTCCAGATTTACTAATGTTTTTAGGAAGTGATTTTAATGCACGTGTCGGCAACCTGAATGACCTGGAAGGGTTAATCCTCCCCGAAAATTCTGCAGCATTGTATAAGCGACGATCATTGGACTCTGAGGTCAACGCAAGGGGGGAGGTTCTTGTTAAAATTCTTGAGAGCGGTGAATTGATGATCTTAAATGGGAGATTTCCTAAAGATTTTCCAGGGCATTATACTTTTCTTGGATTTCAGGGTATGAGTGTTAACGATCTTGTTGCGTGTAACATTGGGTCTATAGACTTGATTTCTAATTTTGAAGTACTTCAATTACCTACGGCATCCGACCATCTCCCGGTTCGCGTTGATATTTCGTTTTTCATACAGATGGACACAAGTATAAATAGAGACTCATTTTTATATAATAAAATAATTTGGAATGCAAACCGTAAATTTGACTATATGCACGAAATGTCTATTTCTAAGAACTCTGTGTACTCCAATGGCGAAATAAATGCCCTGAATGATAATTTAATTGCCACAATCTCAACTGTCGCCGATAAGTTAGATTTACGTGCAAAGCCTAAATGGCGTTCTCCAGTGAAACCACCTTGGGATGATAAGGAATGTAGAGTCATGCGCCGTAAGCTTAAACAATCTTTAAATGTCTTTAAAAGGTCGGGTTTCGCTGATTCGGAGGGGGTAAAATACCTGAAAATCAAAAGATCTTTTCTGGGTTACGCAGGTCCAAGAAGGGGCAATACGAATCCTCACTGCTGAATTCACTGGCAGCTTGTAATAATCCTAAGGATTTTCGGACAGCGGTCAATAGATTTAGACTGCGGTCTCCTTCGACTAACAATGTAAGCATGCATGTATGGCAAGACTTTCTTTTTTCTCTCTATCCGATTGAGGCTCCCCTTTGCATACAGTGGATTGTAAACGAACACCCTTTATTGGACTGTAATATCTCGATTGATGAAATTAAAGCCTCTTTATTGAAATGAAAATGTAATAAAGCGCCAGGAGAGGATGGGATTCCAAATGAATTTTTTAAAAATCTTCCGGAAAATTGGGTACAGTACTTAGGGCGCCTCTTCGACGAGATCTGGGCTGAGGAAAGAGTCCCATCTAGCTGGGCTAAAATGCATGCATTTATGTTGCATAAAAAGGGCGATAAATCTGATCCTTATAATTACCGGGGAATTTCCCTTGTAAATAGTATTGCTAAGATCTTCTCTCAGATTCTGTTGACAAGGCTGACTGCGTGGGTTAACGAGGTAAACATTCTTCCAGAAAATCAGGCCGGTTGCAGGCCTGGGAGAAGTTGTGTAGACCACATTTTCACCCTAAATTCTTTAATTCAGATTCATTTGTCTACACCAAAGCGACGAATCTTTGCTTTTTATATAGATTTCAAAAAGGCTTTTGATTCAGTCAACCACTGTCATCTATGGCGTAAACTTCTAAGGATAGGCATCTCCACTAAACTTATACGAATTATAAAAAATCTTTATGATAACGCTAACATATCCATTCGTACTTGCGAGGGTTTGACTTCGTTCGTCAAGGTAACTTGTGGGGTGCTTCAAGGAGAGATCCTTAGTCCTCTCCTTTTTGCGCTTTTCATATATGATCTAGAAGAGTACTTAAGAAATCACGGTATGCATGGAATTTCAATAGATCACTTATGTGACGTTATCCTGCTTGCTTATGCTGATGATATAGTCGTATTCGCTTACTCTCAGGCTGACTTACAAGCAAAAATTAACCTTATCGCGCAATACTGTATGAGCAATTTTTTAACGGTCAATGAAGCAAAATCAAAAGTTATGGTATACCACAAAGGTCGGCCATGTGAATACAAATTCTTCTACGCACAGACTCAGCTGGAAGTAGTGAGCAAATTTGTCTATCTCGGTGTGAACACATCAGATTCGGGTCTTTTTTATAAAGAGTTCATAAAAAGAATGTCTGCTGTGAATATTGCTATGGGTGCTGTTTCAAGAATTTTATTTGCATCTAAATCTAATGCCTGGCAAACTAAGACTACCCTTTTTCGTAGCCTCACGCTTTGTGTTCTTTTTTACGCAATAGAAGTCTGGGGATTAAGGTACTTTGATTTAGTCGAGAAATTACAGTCCTCTTTCTTTAAGAAAATACTAGGCTTGCCATCATACACGCCGAATTTTTCCCTCCGCTTGGAGACAGGTAGATTACAGTTAGCTTTCGATATCTTTAAGTCAGCGTTAAGATGGTTGTCGAGGTTGCTGGGTATGCTTGATGATAGGTATCCTAAAAGATGTCTTCTTAAATTGAAGGCAATGTCCTTAAAACCTGATGGCAATCCGAAGTATAACTGGGTTCTCCAGCTCAAAAATATGTTCACTCTAAGTAATTCGGAGCAAATGTGGCTTGACTTGGACTCTGTGTCTCTCAATGAAAACATGGATGTTTTTCTAAATAACTTTTCTGACTATCTCTGGCGTTCCGACTATGAAAGATCCCTCCATTCAAGTATTCTCCAAGTCTTCCCATATCTTAAACTCTATCCGGACTTTCAATCATACCTGCATCTTAGATTACCTTTTTATATAATTTCTATTATTGCTCAACTCAGACTTCTAGGCTCTATCAGGGGTTATGTGCGTTTTGGAGAATATAAATTTACTTATGATCCTGCTAGACCCTGCCCCATATGTAACCTTTCTGTAACAGAGGATCTTTATCATTTACTAGCTGTTTGTCCTGCCTACTCAGACTCAAGAATATCAATCTTAGGTCAGCCAGCAACCACGACAGTCAATAGTCAGTATTGGTTGAGTCTTTTGAACTCTAATTGTCCACGCGAGCTGCGCAAAATCGCATTGTACGTCCGTCAAATTCTACAAATTAGAACATTCATTCTGGAGACGTGATTGTTTTGATACTCGCAAACAAATTTCTCCTTTATACAATTTTTGTAATATACTTCATTCTATTCTGCTGTTCAATCTGGCCGCATATGTTTACTTTTTGTTTATATTTGTATCTTATATTGTTACTCATTTGTTTCGACCTTAGGTCGAAAAACAAATTATTGAATAATAAAAATAATTAATAAAAAATAAAATAATTTTTAACGAATTGGCTCAATTTGTTTACAGAACCAAAAAGAATGTATTAAAAATAAGTCTTTCCTATGTTACTTTGCAAATTTACAATAATTGTTAATTATTTTAACAATTTTCATAAAAATATTCAGAGTTTGGCTGTTTTTCAACGAATAAGCTCAATTTGTTTACGAATTCAACTAAGAATATCTTTCTGATGACTGTTATTTATGTTGCTTTGTAAATTTACAATAATTTTCAATTATTTAAACAACTTCAACTAAAAAACTGAGAGTTTGACTATTTTTTAACGAATAGGCTCCATTGTTTATAGAATTAAGTAAGAATATCTTTCCAGTGACTTTTTGCTATAATGCTCTGCAAATTTCAAAGAATGAATCATTATTTAAACAATTTTGATAAACAATTCAAGATTTTGGCTATTTTTTAAAGAATAGGCTCAATTTGTTTACGGAATCAATAAAGAATGTTTTTCAAATAACTCTTTCCTGTGTATGATACTTTGGAAATTTACAATAATTATTAATTATTTAAACAATTTTCATAAACACATTGAGAACAATTTGTTTTCGGAGTCAACTAAGATTCTCTTTCCGATGACTCTTTACTATGTTTTGTAAATTTACAAAAATTATTAATTATTTTAACAATTTAGATTTAAAAATGTAGAGTTTAGCTATTTTTCAATGAATAGGCTCAATGTTTTACAGAATTAGATAAGAATATCTTTCCGGTGACATTTTTCTATAATACTTTACAAATTGCCAAGAATTAATTATTATTTAAACAATGTTAATAAACAAATTAAGAGTTTGACCATTTTTCAACGAGTAGGCTCAATTTTTTTACGGAATCAATAAAAAATGTTTTTCAAATAACTCTTTTCTATGTATGATACTTTGAAAATTTACAATAATTATTAATTATTAAACATGTTTATCAACATATCCAGAGTTTAGCTATTCAAGGAATAGGCACAATTTGTTCACGGAGTCTACTAAGTATGTCTTTCCGAAGACTCTTTCTCTAGGTTGCTTCACAAAGTCATATTTTGGCTATTTTCAACGAATAGGCTAAGGTTTTTTATAGAATTAACCAAGAATATCTTTTCAACAAATAGGATACTTTTTTTTACAGAATTAACTAAGAATATCATTCCGATGACTTTTTTGTATGATGCTTTGCCAATTTCCAAGAATTATGAATTATTCAAACAATTTTCATAAACAAATTATGAGCTTGGCCTTTTTTCAACGAATAGGATAAATTAGTTCAGGGTATGAAGAAAGAATGTAATTCGAATAACTACTTTCTACGATACTTTTCAAATATACAAAATAATTATTAATTATTTCAACAATTTTCATAAACATATTCAGAGTTTGGCTATTTTTCAACGAATAGGCTCAACTTTTTGCAGAATTAACTAAAGAATACGAGTATCTTTCTGATGACTTTTTCTATGATGCTTTGCAAATTTACAAGAATATCTTTCCGATTACTTTTTTCTATGATGACATGGAAAGTCTTTCTGATGACTCTTTTTGATGCTGCTTTATAAATTTGCAAGAATTAATAATGTTTTAAACCATTTTC
This sequence comes from Andricus curvator, assembly GCA_932195095.1. NCBI lineage: Eukaryota > Metazoa > Arthropoda > Insecta > Hymenoptera > Cynipidae > Andricus > Andricus curvator. The sequence goes on from CAKNYM010035523.1 coordinate 9,643, forward strand.
ATTGAAAATTTATAATTTGGCTATGTTTTAACAAATAGGCTACATTTTTTACAGAATTAACTAGGAATATCATTCCGATGACTTTTTTATATGATGCTTTGCAAATTTCTAAGAATTATTAATTATTTAAACAATTTTCATAAAGAAATCAAGAACTTGGCCATTTTTCAACGAATAGGATCAATTAGTTTAGTGCATCAAGATTTCTACGATACTTTGCAAATATACAATAATTAATAATTATTTGAACAGTATGCACAAACAAATTCAGAGTTCAGCTATTTGTAAACGAATAGGCTACATTTTTTACAGAATTAACTAAGAATATCTTTCCGGTGACTTCTTTCTGTGATACTTCGTAACTTCTCAAGTATTATTAATTATTTAAACAAATTGAGAGTTTAGCTGTTTTGAAACTAATAGGCTCAATTTGTTTATGGAAGCAAGAAAGTACGTATCTGCAATAAGACTTTCTTACATTACTTTGCACATTTTCAATAATTATTATTTATTTAAACAATTTTCATAAACATATTCAGAGTTTGGGTATTTTTCAAGGAATAGACACAATTTGTCTACGGAGGCAACTAAGATTGTCTTTCCGATGCTCTTTTCTATGTTGTTTGGTAAATTTACAAGAATTATTAATTATTTAAACAACTTTCATAAAAAAAATCAGAATTTGGCTATTTTTCAACGAATAGGGCGAATTTTTTACAGAATTAACTAAGAATATCTTTCCGATGACTTCATTATGCTCTTCCAATTTCCAAGATTTATTAATTATTTAAAATATGTTCATGAGCAAATTAAGAGTTTGGCTATTTGTCGAAGAAACCCTCGCGTCAAGCCTCCTCATCATTTACTGTGTATTTCTGTGAAAATTTGTACGCGTCGACATTTTATAGGTTTTTTCCAAAGTTGCATGAAAATGTTTAGATTAGCACAATTATTTATTCTGCATCGTGAGAGGGTATCCATGCGAAGCCGTGCACAAATACAAATTATTGAAGTACAAATTCATTTCATGGTATTTTATTGAACTTCATTTCCAAATAAAATAATTACATGTAAATAAATTATGAGGCTCTAGTTAAGTTTTTAAAATTCGTTACCACTCTACATAGTTTTTGTTGAGCCATGCCTACGTCGCTGAACTGGTGCATGTGTAGTCGCCTGCCGTCGGCTGTCAAAAGAAAAAGGATAACCTAATATTTTCGCTATTTCTTTTTCTTTAATTAACATGCAAACGGGAAAAGAACTTTATCCAATAAAGTATAAATAATTTGGAATTGATTGTTATATAGCTCATTTTTACATGTTAGCAAAGTGAGTATTTTAAACAATTCTTGTCTTCATAATTTTGTTAGTTTCGTGAATAATAGTTTTTTTTTCATTTCTGTTTTTTTTACACTATACTCTTTTTTTTAGCTGGCACTAAAAAATGTTTTGAACATTTCAGAGTTTTCAACTAATCGAAATACATTAGAAACAATTTTAAATATCTAAGGTAACAAAAACAGAAAAAGTATGTTTTTCAAATAGTCATTGTTAGTTTTTTAAAATTATTTCTTTCCAGCTTACTTATAAAAATACTTCGAACAACTCAGGGTTTTGTACTGAAAAGAATACACTAGAAAAAATTAATGATCTTAAGGAATCAAAATCTATCTACAGATAAAAATACATTTTAAAAAATTCAAACATGAGCATTTTCAATTTTGCTGTTTATCTATTTTTCAATCTCTGATCTTTTTCAATTTTTTGCTGATGTATTTTATCAGTAGAAAGTGCTGAAGTGTTCACTAGATTTTTGAAAGATAGCTTTAGAAAAATTTGTTTAACATAAAAATTACTAGAAAAAATTGTCATAAAAATTCTACAATTTTTATAACAATAAATGAAATCCCCTTTTAATTCCCCTTTTTCGGAGAAAAATTATTTTTTACCTGAAATTGAACAACTGAACGGCTACCCCTTTTAATGACTTAATTATTAATAACTTTGAAAATCAGGTTGTAATACTTTTTTTCTAAATGTTAATACTTCATTACAAAATAATATTTTTCCAGCAACAATAGGAAACAAATAATTTAAAAAATTTTGAAATAAATAATTTTCGAAATCACGCAAAAGCCCAGTAATTTTCTATTTACTCTTCAAAGATGACACTTCTGAGTATCAAAAAAAATAAAAATATGAACAAAATAATTGGTTAATTTGGAGGTATTGACCTTTGAAGTATTTCGTACAAAAATATTCAAAAATAAGCTTCAAGGCATTATTGAAATTGATTGGGACACCAAAATTCGGATTCCCCGGTAAACTGGGTATAAAGCTGTGTACTTTTAATTCATTCAATGAAATGTAAGCCAAACAGTACAAATTATTAGGAAAACTTTACTTTTTTTTACACAGAATTAAAAAAATATTAGAAATGCGTTAACTCTTAAACTTCTATTACAGCGATTTGAAACTTGCTCTCAGTATTTTTTCATTCTTTTTGTTTTTAATAATAGGGGCTGAATATATTTTTTAAATAATGAAGAACATAACGATTGCATGCGACAATTTGCCAGATTATTCCATTAGAGATGAACTGATTGAGATGGCGAAGGTTGGAGCCAGTGAAGATTATTTTGAAGAATATTTCGAATAATTCTGTGGTTCATATCGAGAAGATGAGGATCTTGTTGTAGCAGCTTACTATTCTCTTAAGCATTTTGATATTTCGTGCACTAAACGCTTAGTAGAAAACATGTGCTTAGATCCGATGATTTGTATAAACGACTACAACATGTTGCACTGGGCCATCGTCTTAAATAGGCCGCTAAATCATGTAGAATAGTTGATTGAAGCTGGGTTGGATCCCAGCCATAAGTCTCACACCAACCTCAAGTATCGATTCACTTTTTCTATCATGTGAAAGCGTTTGTTGATTTTAGCAAAAAAGAAGAGTATTTCCGTATTGTAAATATGTTAGATTTAATTAACTTTTTTTGGAAATGGAAGTGCTTCTGGATCGCACAGACTGTGCCTTCTTAGCATTGATAGGGATAAAGTTTGTTAGTGCAATAGAGTCGACCAACAGGCTCAGAAAAAGTCTTGAAATGTTGAGAAGGCACAATCTTCTATTCAAGGAAGTAGAAGCAGAAGTAATGAAATTCAGTAGTCAAGAAATTACGACTAGGACTACTATTAAAAGCTTCATGCAAAAGCTAATAAAGAAGCAAGCTATTGCAGCAAGAAACAGAAGAGTATGCCAATTTTAAAGCGCAAACCCAGCATGTCACCAATAATCACCCTGAAAAATGTACTTCGATATAATATTAGTGAGGCGCGAAAAATTGCAGAAGCAATTAATCTTGAGCGGGGGCGGGGGGTAAATTCTGTATTTATTACATTTTTCTTGAAATGAGAGGGGAGACTTTTTTATGTTCAATAAGTTAAGGTTTGTGTTCCGTGGCAGGAAAAATGGTGCCTGAAAAAAAGTGGTATTTTTAAAGTAATAGTAAAACCGATTATTTTAATTTTTTCTCACAATATTTTATTTAGTAATTATTTATTATTTATCTGATGTCTTGAAACCTTTTTCCTCTTTGAGTGAATGTTTGACATGAAATTTAAAATGTTAATTGAATTAAAAAGTGTATATAATGTAATATTATTAAATATTTCATGAATATTTAGTTTTAATAATACGCCGTAAAAGTTAGCTTCCCAAGGACTTTCTTAAAAAATAAGGTTTTACAAGTTTCAATACTGTCAACAAATTTGCAAAGATTATTCAAATGAAACAGAGTAAAAATTTTCTGAAATTTTTTCAAATTAAATTTCGTAAACGCGTTATTTTTTTGAAAGGTTATTTTCCAATTTTAAATTCAATAATTCAATGTTCCTATTGACACCAACCTGAACACCGATAGAGGGTTCAAGGGTGACAATTTTTTGTTTTTTCCTAAAACAGGTTCCTGCGAGCCTGTCTCGGCACGGTTCCGCTGGAACGAGGATACCGTGAGGGAGATAGCTCTCGGGATCTTCCTGGAGGTCGTACAACGATGGATTTCAGCCTCCTCGGGCTTCTCGGAGAGCCTTGACGTCGGTGCTCGGATGATGAGTGTCGTGGCGATATCGGAGCTCGTTTTTTTTCACAGCCAAAAACTGCTCTCAGGGCCTGTTGCTTGTGGGGAGACCCGTATGGATGTAACCGGAGTTTAGGTAGCTGCCGAATTTCAGGCGTCGTCCCCTTGCGCTGATACCCCTTTGCGGCGATGTTACGATTTTCTTCCTTTCTTCTGAGGGTCGCCTTACCATCAACAAACAATATTTCCGCTCCCGGGGTAGGGGGTCGTAGAACCTCCCGGGAAAAAGGTTCCTTGGACGACCCGGGCCGGGTTGTGTCGACAGGTGACAGCCTATGGAGAAGAGGCGGTGACAATCGAATCGGGGAGGTCTGGAGATCCAGATAGTCGTCCCCCTGAGTGGCCTCAGTTACTTCCTCGTCCGGCGTAACTGCGAGTGGCGACTTGGTTCTCTCGGGCGGGGCCTCAATTACCTCCTCGTTGAGCTTAATGGCCAGTGGCGAGTTATTTCTCTCTGGCGAGGCCTCAATTACCTCCTCGTTGAGCGTAATGGCCAGTAGCGAGTTATTTCTCTCTGGTGAGGCTGAGCCTGGGGTGGCATCCTCCACCTCCTCTGCCGAGAGACTTGCTCCTGCAGATTCTTGCGAGGCCAGATAAGCACGTTGCCATTTATCCGGGCGAACACGTTTCCTTTTCTTGGCTGGTGGAAGAGCACCCTGTAGCTCTGCATACGCCTTCCGGCGTTGTTCACTCCTTCTCTTATGAAGACTCGGTTTATTCCCCTTCGCTGCATTCATCTACGATCAGAGGTAACTCCGAAGTGGTCATTTTTCCCTGTAGTCTACCCACCCAGAGAGAAAGTATATAGGAGAGAACCTTGATCCTCGCGAAACGACCGTAGAAGAAGATAGAACCTCGATCCTCGGGAAAGGACCGTAGGAAAAGATAGAACCTCGATCCTCGGGAAAGGACCGTAGGAAAAGATAGAACCTCGATCGTCGAAAAAGGACCGTAGGAAAAGAGAGAACCTCGATCCTCGAGAAAGGACCGTAGGAGAAGGTAGAACCTCGATCCTCGAGAAAGGTCCGTAGGAAAAGAGAGAACCTCAATCGTCGAGAAAGGACCGTAGGAAAAGATAGATCCTCGATCCTCGAGAAAGGACCGTAGGGAAAGATAGAACCTCTATCCTCGAGAAAGGACCGTAGGAGAAGGTAGAACCTCGATCCTCGAGAAAGAACCGTAGGAAAAGAGAGAACCTCAATCCTCGAGAAAGGACCGTAGGAAAAGATAGAACCTCGATCCTCGAGAAAGGACCGTAGGGAAAGATAGAACCTCGATCCTCGAGAAAGGACCGTAGGAAAAGAGAGAACCCAGATTAGAAAGAGATTAGAAAAGTTAGGAAGAGTAGGAAAAAATGAAGTCCATTATAGAGTTACCTTTGCGGCTAATTAATGTTTCAGCTTATCGTGGCGTTCCCCAGTATCCGTTTGGGACTAAAGAATACTAAAGTTTCAACTAAATTTTTCTTAGCCCATTGATACAAGGCTTCAGCAGTCAAAATCGGATCTTTAGATGACGCTTGAAGGCTAGAACGCGCTGCGAGTCTTTTTAAATTTCCCCCAATACCATCACAAGGGCCTTTTCCGTGCACCGTTGCGTGGAAATGCCACTCGGCTGGAATACCAAAATCCGTTTCATGGTGGAGCAAATTGATAAAGTTATACATATTTTTGAAATGCTGGGCGGATCCATCTGTAAAATAAATGATTTTCTTGGGTTGAAAATTCTCTTTCAAGTTTGTAATAATTTTTTGAAATTCGTACACAGCAATTGTGTCATGAGTCAAACAGTCTGATAATATAGCAAGACTGCGGTGCTTTAGAATGTTGTCTTCTTTATAATAAATTACCACACTAAAGATGGTAGCTTGATCATTGTTCCAATGAAATGACTGAGCTGCATTCTGGACTACAAAGGCATAGTTTTCAGCGAAATCACAAAGGATAAGAAATTCTCCTGCTTTCAGTGTATCCTTAAGGTTTTTGAAAAAAGATGACTGTTGTTTGGCTGTAAAAGAGTGAGATTTAAGCTTAAACAAGCGTTCGCAAAGCTGTTCAGCAAAATCCTCTGCGTCTGTTATTTCCGTGCGTAATGTGCTTCTGTCAGTTTGTTGCCAAGTCTGGAATTCTATTTTGTCAATACATTGATCTGCGAGAACTGATGTTACGAAGTCCTTAAGTACGCTTGTACCAGGACACGCTGTGCATTCATTCAAGTAGCATTCTGAAGTCGGAACGCTACACATAATTCTGTTCATAGCATCATGATAAGTCTTAATGGGAGAAAAATGTTCGCAGGTTGGTTCTTTTAAATCTACAGCATCAAGCATTAGATTGACGTTTTCGTGATGGACACAAACACAAACAGTATGCGTACCACTGGCTCCAGCGAGTATGCAATTTCGGGGTCTGAGCTGAGAGAATTTTGATAAGCAAATTTTGACTGTAGGATGCTGAGTCTTAAAATTTGCATATAATTCAGAAAGATTGCACAGAATTAATTTTGTTTGAACATGCTCGCGGGAGCCATCATCTTTTCTTACGGAAACGAAATCTTTCGTGCCAGGCATCATACGACTATTCTCATTATCAAGGTAAAAATTTTTTACCAAATTTTCAATCTCGGAACCTAAAGTTTTACCTTTTTTTAAATTAGGAGAAGTTAAAATTCCATTCTCAGCTACTAATTTCTTAGCCTTTCTAGTTTGGCGTTCGGAAGCGCCAAATTCTTTAGTCAATCTTCTGCGGCCCCAAGATTTCGGAGCAAGAGTTAAAAGTAACACTTTTTCAGAATTACTTGCAGATTTTTGAAATTTTTCTTTTATTTGTTCAAGAACCTCCATTCCGGCGTGATGATTTTCATCAGAACAATCTTTTTTAAATCTTTCAAACTTGGATGTTGAAGGATCGGGAAAGATTTCGTCATCTTCCATTAAAATATCATTCTCGAGTATAGGAGGTGCATTGTCGTTGATCCCTGAAGCATCTTCAATTGTTGGATCAGTATGAGAATACAAAGGGGATAGCAATGCAAATTGAGACATTTCTTTTCTGCAATTTACACACAGTTTCGCATCGATAGGTATATTGGGATACTTTTTTTGAAGAGTTACAGAAATTGTTCTCAAATTGCCCGGATCACGCTTGTGATTATCCTTAGAAAAAGGATTGTAACAACGGCGACCCAAGCTAGTTCTTCTTGGCATGATTAAAAATTAGGCAGAAGAAAAAGCTAATTCGCAGCACTGAGTAACAATGCGAATCCAACCACGGAAGGTGGGTATTCAAGTAATATTATTTCTATTTTAAGTAATGTGGAAAGTAAATAAGAATAAATAATAACAGTAAATACGGAAAAGTACAAACCTGCAGTATTATGACGTCGAAGTAAGCCGAAGCTAAATCGCATAAAAGCAATTTATGACCAAAAACTAACTGGCAATTATATTACCTGACAATGACTTTTGTTGCGAGAAAGGTATGCAAGGTATCCATCTAGTGTTCAAGTATTTATACTAATTTTTTCGGCGGGTTTTTCAAACTCTTTCGAAGCATGGGAGCTCGCGACGCGGAAGCCGCGCGCAAGAAGTGTTGTATATCTCCACCAATTTCTTTCGCCCTACTTTCGACCATGGCTCATTTTGAAGGGAGAAAGTCAAGCTTTCTTTTAAACATAATTTTGGAAAAAAATTAACGGCTGCGCTTGGAGAAAAACTCAAAAATATGTTTAAAATTGAAAAATGAAGCATAAATAATTTTTTTTATCTAAAATAATTGCATTCAGCGTAAAGCTGATGAAAAAAAGTTTCCAAAACCCCCATAAAAAAGTTAATTTCGATAACTTTTGTAGTAGTTATGGTTAATTGAGTATGAGCGTGCGCGGTAAAAGGTTGAAAATTCGAGCCCCTGTATGCTGACAACCCGTCGTACTAGAGACGTTCTCTTATGGGAATTAAAAGGGGTTCACTAGGACAATAATTTCGCGGACTTTCAAGAAAATCGGAGACAACAAGTTTTTAGGCGGGTACACTTGACGAATTTTGCCCCATATGCTCATCAGTATGTGCCAGTATATCCGCCAGATTTCTGGCGAGACGCGTGCTTTGTGGATGAGAAAAGATTTTCTAGTGAAGAAGCTGGAATATTAAGGGTATGGAGAACTAGACGAGATTGGACAAAACCGAATTTCGTTGTCCAAAAACACCACAGTGGCAGAATTAATTGCAATTTCTGGACTTTTATAGCCGGTTCTCGAGTTGGCAAAATTCGTGCAATCGACGGACGAATGAATGCGGTAAGCTATGTGGAACTGCTAGAGACCCAACTTTTGAGGTTGATTAGGATAATAGCTCAATCCACAGAGCCTAAATCACCAGACCTAAACCTAATTGAAAACATATGGAGCATAATGGTGAGGACCTGGCGGTCTGAACCAATTGGAAAAAGCAATAGACAATAACAGCTTCTGGACGGATTACTAGGTCCTGACACAGTTTATGATCGTTTATATTGTTTTCTGTATTATATATTATATTATTATAAAAAAATTTTGGGAATAGAATATTTCTTCTTCGAATTCAGAAAAAAAAGAAAAATCAAATCCCTTTAAACTGCATAAAAATTGCGAAATTTTAAATTTTAAATCTAAGAAATTTAATTACCTGAACACTTTTTAAATGAGAATTGTAAAGGTAAAGCATTTTTTAAACTGGAGTTCCGAAAAAGGGGAAATTCAATTGAAACCACCCTGACAGGATGGCCGCTGAATCGGGAAAACCGGTAAATGACAGTGCATTTTTTTTTACCAGGAATTTAACAAATTTTTACAAGAAAAATCTGTCTAATCACAATCACTTGAAATATGACAAATTTCACATCACGTGATATAGTGCAATTTAAAAAAAGTTCGATTTTATCTCTGTTTTCAATGTTAAGTTCAATTGTTAACTCTTTCAATTATGAAATCATTCAGTTTACAATGCGTAATTATTCTAACATCTAATTCAAAGAAGAAGAAAAATTAAAAGCGTTTGAAATTGAAAATTTTCGATAAATAACGATTTAAGTTGATCAAACGTAAATATAAATGAATTGATAATTTTCAAAATTGAACTACAGTTCGTGTATCAAAAACTTAACAAGAATTGATTTGGCAAGACAATTCTGAATCTGTTTAAAATTAAACCATTTAACCGATTCCTTTTGAAATTTTGTAATTAAGAAAAATAACAATTTTGTGATATTTAGAAATTTTTGACTATTTATTTCAAATAAGCAATTATAAATGAAATACTGAAAAGTAAACTATTTGAAACTGAATTGTTTGAAATAGAAAGCCTTAAATAGTTAGCATTTCAGAGTGCTAAATTTAAACTTTGAACGTTACATCGTCATTTAAACGGTTTTCACTTAACAAAGAAAGTTAAATTGTTCAATTTTTAATATTTCCAACATTAAATTCCCTAAAACGATAAAATTTTGAACATTTAAAAATTTATTGAATCATTCTTCAATTTAGAGCATTGAAAATGATAGCATGAATTTATATTTTTTAGCCAGAAATGTTTAAACTGCTCAATTTATAAAAGTAAAACATTTTCCAATTTAACGGCATTTAATTTAAAATTATTCACTTGAAAAGTGTGCAAAGCTTCCATTTTATACTACAAATTTACAAAGAAAGAATTCAAAATGCTCGAAGTAAACTCTTTGCATCTCTTACAGATATATGTTCTAAAATTCTTTCTGTGCACGTGTGAGGCAAGTTGAGGTTTATTTGACAATGGTGCTCAATAAGATTAATTGGTTCTGCAATTTTTCGCGCCGCACTAATTTCCTGTCGAAGTATATTTTTCAGGGTGATCATTGGTGACACGCTGGTTTTGCGCCTTAAAATTGGCATATCTCTTCTATGTCTTGCTACAATAGCTTGCTTCTTTATTGGCTTTTGCAGGAAGCTTTTAATAGTAGTCCTAGTCGTAATTTCTTGACTACTGAATTTCATTACTTCTGCTTCTACTTTCTTGAATAGAAGATTGTGTCTTCTCAGCATTTCAAGACTTGTTCTGACTCTGTTGTTGGACTCTATTGCAATTACCAACTTTATTGAAATTTAAGAATTTTAAATTAGATTAAAATCAAATTCAAAGTGCCATTTAACGTCTAATACTCAAGTTAATGTATAGAATTCCTGAAAATAAAACAAGAATCCAACGATCAAATTTGGATTCTTGTTTTATTTTCAGGAATTCTATACATCAACTTTATTCCTATCACAGGGAGCCAAATCAGGTGAATTCGGTGGTTGACTTTTTCCTATTCGGTCGACTCAAGAAACCGCTCCGCGGAACGCGTTACAGCACCCGAGATGAGGTCATGGAAAAATCGAAGATGGCTCTGATGGCTATACCGCAAACCGATTATAAAAAATGTTTCGAGGATTGGATTAAGCGCTGGCATAAGTCCGTTGCAGTCGATGGGGAGTACTTTGAAGGGACAATATCGATTATGATGAATAAATTTGTAGTTTTGATTTTAAAAATAAAGTCCTAAAACTTTTTGATCAAGGTGGTACACTGCTTTTTTGCTAAAATGAAGAAACGCTTGCACATGATAGAAACAGTTGTGAATGAAAAGGAGCTTGAAATAATGAAAAAAAGTTGAAACATTCGTTTGAAAAACAAAAAAGTTCTGAAGTAAGAGATTACAGAAAGTTGTAGAAACATTTGTACTTAACTCCGCTTGTAGTATGGACATAGAATTTTTAGTAAATAAGTAAAAAAAATTAAACATTGTAAATAGCATTCTGTTCTGTGCCATCGCACATGCTATTATAGATACCACTAATACGGCCAATATCAGATCTTATATCGATAGTATTATTATTTTTAACGATGTAATACTTTTCCATAAATAGTCTTTTATAATAAGATGATTTTTTAGTCAGCACGATAACATTTTCGAAATCAAAATTTTGTTCTATTGTGTGTCCGGATAGAGCGGCCCTAAAGTTAAGTTTATTACATGATTTCTTATATTTTTTTATTTTAACCATTATATATCTTTTAGACTGCCCAATGTAGTTTTTGCCACAATCTTTACAAGTAATTTTATATACTGTGTTAGTACATGTCTGAATTGGAGTTTTATCCTTTTGATTTACGAAACAGTTTAAAGCATCTTTGATTGGTTTATAGATTACTTTTAAGTTGGAATTTTTAAGAAGCCTAGTGTAGAATTTGGAAAGGAATTTACGATGTGGAAGGGCAATACTCTGGTCTAGATTAAGGTTCTCATTTTGGGAATTGTTCTTAATATTATCATTATTGTTAGAGGAAATTGTGTGCAGATGACGTTCTATCTGTTTGGTGATAAATTTAGTTGGAAAACCATTAGATTGAAAAGTTTCAATCACTATTTTTATATTAGTTGTATGGAAAGAATGGCGTGAGAGCTTTATTTTCGTTGATCAACCAGACTATTTATTACGCTAATTTTATAAGGTGGTTATGTTATGAAACTAAAATTGGTGTAACGAACAGACTATGTTGGTTTTCTATACCAAATAGTAAGGAATTGTGATGCATGATAGAAAAATCTAGGAAGCTAATGTTTTTGTTAGATTCCCGTTCTATGGTAAATTGCAATCTGTTATGATATTTATTGAAAGTGTCTTTAAATTCTTGAATCGAGTCTGTATGTAAATAAGATAGGATTGCGTCCACGTATCCAAGCTAGTAACATTTGGAAGGAGATACATCACCAGCCATTTGTCATCGATAGCATTCAACTCTCAGCTGATGGGCGTGATGGAGCGTTTTTGAGCAATAAAATAATCCTGAAGAATTTAATTATTTGTATACAATTTTTAATATCAAAAATTGAATAATAAGATATTTTGAAACTAGTACAGCAGGTTGCGAGACCCTGAAAATTGGACTAAATTCAATATTTTTTAGGATTGATATGAAAGGAAATATATGGGAGTTTTGGAGGTCGCTGATTGCGCATTTGATGTCTAAAGTTACAAATTCAAAATTGCGGATCCAATATGGCGGTCGAAATGGCTTCGTTTTTACATATTTATCTGAAAGTTGGTATCATCGAGTTTTTGTGGTCGCCGAAAACAAATGTGTTATCAAAACTTCAAAGAATAGCGAGTCCATTAAGGCGCTTCCTCAGGCTTGATTTTTAGCCCATGTATTCGTTGAT
>CAKNYM010035526.1:368-17357 GCA_932195095.1 Andricus curvator
GGAGAAGGAGAAGGAGAAGGAGAAGGAGAAGGAGAAGGAGAAGGAGAAGGAGAAGGAGAAGGAGAAGGAGAAGGAGAAGGAGAAGGAGAAGGAGAAGGAGAAGGAGAAGGAGAAGGAGAAGGAGAAGGAGAAGGAGAAGGCTTGAACTACTCAACTACCATCTTAATGGACTACGAAACCCTTTTTTGTAGGCGCATGACACCTACTTTGACTAACTTTTTTTAGTGGTAACTTATATTTTTACTCGAGAATTTCCGGGATCACAGCGGATGGATCGATGGACTGTTTGAGGATCTTCTCGGCCCTTATAGCGGCGGCTTCAGGGCACAAGGTTGCGGATAATTCTGCGCCGTTTCGAGCCTTGGGCAAGAGTTTCCGCAAAGCTGGCGATGGATTAGCTGCTGAGCTTATGGCCGCCGTTGCTCTCCTTGCTGCCACGGTATGACTACTATCCCCTGGACAGATACTTGCTGCTTTGTGATATAGGACTAAAGCTGCCTCGTAATCTCCTCTACGGTTACAGTTAACGATGCAAAATTTTTCTATGAGCGTGTAACCTACTCAAACTATAAAGCATTTTCATCCAAGAGGTACTCTGAAGATATTGACAATTTCGCTCAAGTTACAAGAGAATGAAGTTTAGCACTTTATCTCTTGAACATTCATTAATCTTTCTAAACCAATCAATATTGAAAGAGTGTTCAACGAGGGCGTTTGCTTGTCCAGAAATTTGATTTAGTTACCGGTATTTTTTCTCGATTGTACTGGAATGCATATTAAAAGTGTTTTGGCAAGAGGAACTTCACAATTAATTTCGTTTTCTTGCAACAATTTCGTCAAAAATTGAGTGTACCGCTTAAATCTAAGGGAGCGTCCACATATTACGTAATTTTATTTTTTAACCAAAAGATTAATTTTCTACTAAAAAATATGAATTTTAAACTAAAAAAAAATGAATCGACAACCAAAAATTAAATAGTTCAATTTTTAGTTGAAAACATAAATTTTTAACCAAAAATAAAACAAATTTTCAACAAAATAGGTAGATTTTCAATCAATGGGGTAAATTTTGAACAAAAAAAATGCATTTTTAACAAAGTAGTTCAAATTTCAAGCAAGTAGCTGAATTTTTCACCGAAAAAATATGTCTTTTTAATGAAATCGTTGCATTTTCAACAATAGAATTAAATTTTCAGCGAGAGAGTAGAATTTTTAACCAAAAGAGATAAATGCCGAACCAAAAATAAATTTTCAACCATGAATAGAATAGTTAAATTTTCAGTGAAGAAATTTAATTCTAAACAAACAAAAAAAAAGATTTTTCAGCAAAATAGTTAATTTTTCAACGAAAAGGATGAATTTTTAAATAAAATAATGAATCTTCAACCAAAATTTTAATATTCCAAGAGATGATTTTTTAACGAAAAAGTTTATTTTTTAACGAACAAGACTAATTTTCTACAAAAAAGATTAATTTCCAACAAAATACATGAATTTTCAAGTAAAAAAGATTAATTTAAAAAATAAAAATTTGAATAGTTGCATTTTCAACTATAGAATTAAATTTTCAACGAGAGAGTAGAATTTGTAACCAAAAGAGATAAATGCCAAACCCAAAATAAATTTTCAACCATGAATAGAATAGTTAAATTTTCAGTGAAGAAATTTAATTCTAAACAAACAAAAAAAAGAATTTTCAGCAAAATAGTTAATTTTTCAACCAAAAGGATGAATTTAAAAAAAAATAATGAATCTTCAACCAAAATTTTAATAATCCAAGAGATGATTTTTTAACCAAAATGTTTACTTTTTAACGAAGAAGATTAATTTTCTACAAAAAAGATTAATTTCCAACAAAATACATGAATTTTCAAGTAAAAAAGATTAATTTAAAAAATAAAAAATTGAATAGTTGCATTTTCAGCAATAGAATTAAATTTTCAACGAGATATTAGAATTTTTAACCAAAAGAGATAAATGCTGAACCAAAAATCAATTTCTAACCGCGAATGGAATAGTTGAATTTTCAGTGAAGAAATTTAATTCTAAACGCAAAAAAAAAAATTTTAGCAAAATAGTTAATTTTTCAACCAAAAGGATAAATTTTTTAATCAAATAATGAATCTTCAACCAAAATTTTAATAATCCAAGAGATGATATTCTAACCAAAATGTTTATTTTTTAACATAGAAGATTAATTTTTTACAAAAAAGATGAACTGTCAACAAAATACATGAATTTTCAACTAAGTGCTTGAATTTCCAACTAAAAAAGATTAATTTAAAAAATAAAAAATTGAATAGTTGCATTTTCAACAATAGAATTAAATTTTCGGCGAGAGAGTATAATTTGTAACAAAAAAAGATAAATGCCGAACCAAAAACCAATTTTCAACCACAAATGGAATAGTTACATTTTCAGTGAAAAAATTTTATTCGAAACCAAAAAAAAAAAGAATTTCCAGCAAAATAGTAAATTTTTCAACCAAAAGGATGAATTTAAAAAAAAATATAAATCTTCAAGCAAAATTTCATTAAGCCACGAGATGATATTTTAACCAAAAAGTATATTTTTTAACGAAGAAGATTAATTTCCTACAAAAAAGATGATTTGTCAACAAAATACATGAATTTTCAAATAAGTACTTGAACTTCCAACTGAAAAAGAGTAATTTAAAAAATTGAATAATTGCATTTTCAACAATAGAATTGAATTTTCAACGAGATAGTAAAATTTTTAACCAAAAGAGATGAATGCCGAACCAAAAATCAATTTTCAACCACAAATGGAATAGTTACATTTTCAGTGAAGAAATTTAATTCTAAACCAAAAAAAATCATAATTTTTAGAAAAATAGTTCAATTTTCAACCAAAAGGATGAATTTCTAACTAAAATGATGAATATTTAAAAAAATATAATTTTCAAGAAAGAGATCAACATTCAATCCAAGAGTTGCTTTTTTAAATAAAAAGTCTATTTTTTAACAAAGAAGATTAATTTTCTGCAAAAAAGAATAATTATCAACAAAATACATAAATATTCAACTAAGTACTTGAATTTTCAACTCAAAAACAATTATTTTTAACCAAAAAGTTGAATTTTTAACTAAAAAAGATGAAATTTTAACCAAAAATGGAATAATTAAATTTTCATTCAAAGAAGTTAGCTTTCAGAGAAAAATGAAACGATTTTTCAACTAAATAGTTGCATTTTTAACTAAAAAAATAAATTTTCAACTAAAAATAGAATAATTAAATTTTCAGTTAAAAAAATTAGTTTTTTCTGAAATTTTTCACTTTTTGTTTACTTTTTACTTAGTCAGGTAATAATTAATGCAAGTTAACAATCATAGACAATTTATTATTATTTTTAATAATATTCCCTTTGAATAATGCTAGAAAGTTGCAGATTTTTTTAAAATATTCAACTTTTAGTCCACTTTTCACTTAGAGCGAGGTAAAAATTAATGCAGTTTAAAAAAAGTCATTGTTTAAACAAATTATTATTGTTTGTAACTATCTTTTCTTGAATAGTTGCTAGAAACTTGCGGTTTTTTCTGAAATTTTTTATCTTTGTTTTGACTTTTTAATTATGAACAAATAATAAATAAGCAATAAAGGGAGTCATTTTTTAAACTATCTCTTTTTTTTAATATATTTTTCTGAAGTAAAACGGAGATTTGAAATATTCTTCAAATTTTCTATATAGATCATATTAAATGTAAATTTTTCTTGAAGTAGTTACTGAGAGCCTTTTTGTTTGAATTATTATTATTATTATTATTATTTATTATTTGTTTCTAACTAAAAAGTCAAAGAAATGATAAAAATTGTAGAAAAACCCGCAATTTTTTAAAATTACTCTAAGAGAAGATGGTTATAAACCATAATAAGTTTTTTAAACAATTCTGTTCGTTAATTTACAATAATTATTACCTCGTTATAAGTAAAAAGTTGAAAATTTCAGAAAAAACGCAACTTTCTAACATTATTCAAAGAGAATATTAATAAAAATGATAATAAATTATTGAAACAACCTTTTTTCATAGGCTGAGTTGATTTGTACCTCCCTCTAATTAAAAATTAGACCAAACGAGGAAAATTTTAGAAAAAACTGCAACTTCCTAGCGAAAATAATAATAAATTGTTTAAACAATTTTTTTGTTGAAATTGATTGTCTATTGCTGTATTGTAAAAGGAAATTGCTAAACAAAAATTATAAATTGTTTCAACAATTTATGCAAACATCTGGTTGTTAGTAGAAAGTAGTATATTATGCATTAGAAACAATTCGTGTTTCAAAAACCTCAAAAAACCTTATGACTATGGGGATAATATTAAAAAATAATTTTTGATTCGTATTCCATGACTAATTGTGAAAATAATGTTGAGTTCCAATTCGATTCACCTAATATTGACGATTCTAAATAAAATTTACAAACACGTCTTTTTTCTTATGGGAAAAAAAGTTTTAAACTTCATGGGGTTTGCGAAAGCTCTAAATATAAAAAAAAAATTATTTTTGTGTGGATTCGAACATATTTGGGAGGGATACGCATGAAAATTCGAGTGAAAAAAATTTGGACAACCCTAATGTGGAGGCTCCCTATTACGTTAATTGATCCTTTATAAAATCAACTATATCTTGAATAACTTGAGAATATAAATTATTTATGGATAACCTCAAATAAAGCTGATCAGCTTCTGCATGTAAATGGGTTGCAAAATGTCGATCCGATCCAGGAAAACTTTTTTGAGAATGTCGTTTCTGTTCAGCTCGAGCACGTTCTTCAGCGCTGGCGATGACAGCCATCGGGTCCTGATTATCTTCCTTTCCATTTTCCAGATCGTTGGGAAATTCAATATCAGAAAAAGCTGTCACTTGCATATTCATTTTTTCATTATTAATTTCAATTCCTTCTCCAATCGTTGACATAAATTATCTTTCTGTTATCATCCGTTCGTTAGTTTTGTATATCTTGAAATGGTCTGATTCTAGATGAATTTATTGGTTTACCACATGCCAGATGTCTATATTGAATTATCGATGATAATACTGATAAAAAGCAGTAGAGAGCAATTAAAATCACAAAAAAAATTTTGAAGTGACACTTCTCATACTGACGTAACTTGCTTCACTCAATCTATTGTTTTGAACAGGTATTTCACGTTGTGACGTCAACTAGCAAGATGTCTGCACTAGGGTGGTCCATAAATGCATTGCAAAATTTTTTTTCACCCTAGAGGGCAAGCCCCCCCCCCCAAAGTTTCCATTTCCGGAGACAAAAAAATTCTTTTTTTTTCGATGCCAGACTTTTTACTCAGCAACATTCATGATTAGTTGATAAATTTTATAATTTTTTAAAACAAATACATTATTCGGGCATCTGTGGACGGCAAAATTCGTTTTTTTCGATGTCAGTCTTTTCAATTGGAAACTTTATGATAATTTCAGCAAAATTCATAATTGGTTGATAAATTTTATATATTTTTTTGAAAACAAATTTAATAAACAAATTCATTATTCGGGCATCTGTTGATAGAAAAATTGTTTTTTTTTCGATGTCAGTTTTTTTATTTGGGAACTCAATGATAATTTTCATTAACACCCATACTTAGTTGATAAATTCCATGATGTTTTAAACAAATTTGATAAACACATGCATTATTTGGGTATTTGTCGACGAAAAAATTTGTTTTTTTCAACCTCAGGCCTTTCAGTTTACGTTTCTCGGAATTTTTCCGTCGACAGATGCCCTAATAATGAATTTGTTTATTATATTTGTTTAAAAAAATCATCAAATTAATCAATAAATTGTGAATTTTGCTAAAATTATCATAAAGTTCCTAATTTAAAAAAATGACATAGAAAAGCGAATTTTTCTGTCTACAAATGCCTGAATAATGCATTTGTTTATTGAATTTGTTTAAAAAAGTCATAAAATTTATCAACTAAATATGAATGTTGCTAAAATTGTCATGAAGTTCCCAACTGAAAGGACTGGCATTGAAAAAAGAAACGAATTTTTCTGCCGACAAATGCCCGAATAATGAATTTGTTTATTAAATTTGTTCAAAAAAATCATACAATTGATCAAAAAATTATGAATTTTGCTAAAATTATCACAAAGTTCCTAATTAAAAAAAAAACTGACATCGAAAAAAACGAATTTTCCTATCGAAAAATGCCTGATTAATGCATTTGTTTATTAAATTTGTTTATAATATAAACAATTATAATCTTGAGAGAAAATTTTTGTATTCTTATATTGTTTACATTCAAATTTTTTGCAATATAACTTAAAAAAACGTAAAATTATTGAAAATCGTAGAAAACATTCTTTCCACAAATAATTTGTTTATAAAATTTTGTTTTGTTTATTATTTAATATTCGAACACCTTCAACTAATGTTACTCTATAAAACTTGGGCGATTTCAACAATTTTCCTGTTATTGACGAGCACCAGGAATGTCAAATAAACAAAATTGCCATTTTTTTCATCATATTTGTTTATTTATAAAAAAATGAAAGCCTAATTTAAAAATCATGTTTGACAACTATGTTAGAAATCTTATCAGCTTTTTTTCAAATTTTTTTTGGTCCAAATCGGTCGATATTTGTGGGCTGTACGTTATTTTTAACCAAAAAAGTCATTTTTTCACCACTGTGCTTTCATCCCACTGGACTTTATGAGTTATTTAATCAATGATAACGATAAAATAATTTGTTTAAATAATTTTACAATCATTTGAATAATACGTATTTTTTCAAGTATATATTTTACCTAAAAAAAAAGCAGGAGAAACATTTTATATCATTAAATTTTCGACAAATTTTAATATTGTTAAGTACTAATTTGTTTATTATGAATACTTGTAAAGGTTTGAACAAATTTGATTTGTTTAAACAATTTTTTTGTTCACATATTTTATTTTTGCTATTTTTCGAAAGATTGAAATATTTTTATGTTCTACTTTGCTTTTTAAGAGTACTCTTAAATGTTTAAACAAATTAAAATTGTTTAAAAAATTCTAATTTGTTTAAACATCTACGAGTATTCATAATAAACAAATTAGTACCTAAAAATATTAAAACTTGTCGAATCTCTTAAAAACTTCTAAAATTCCTAAATATCTTTTAAACTGTCTCGAATTATTCCCGAAATTGCCTTAAAATCTTCAAAAATTCTTTTTTGGCAATTTTGGAAATCTTGTCAAAATGTTAAAAAAAATTTTGAATTATTCTTTTAAAACTAATTTAAAAAATAAAAAATCGCTTCAAATTTACCTATGATTCTTAAGAAAATGTATTATCTTGAAACCTTGCAAAACCTGAATGTTTTAAAGTATTTTTAAATATCCTCTTAAAATTCTGTTTTCAAAATGAAAAATTACTTTAAATTTTCTCAGGAATCTCAAGAAAATTCTTCTATGCTCTTGAAGCAGATTTCAAAATTCTTCAAAAGCTCATATTTTTCGAAATCATCAGTAATCTACATTTGTTTTAAAATGTAAAACTTCTCAATATTCAAATTATTTTTTAATCTTTCAAAAACCTCGTAATTTCTTATGAAATATTTCAAAGTTTTCCTCAACTTTGTGAAAATACTGCAAAATAAAAAAAAGTGGTTTCTCAAACGTTCAGAATTCTTTTTTAACATATTTCGAAATCTTCAAAAATTATAATTAATCTTTTAAAATAAAACCAACAAAAAAATAGATTTCCCAGAAATTTGAGTGTCCATGCCGGTATTTTTTATGTTACCAGCACCGACAATTATTTCATTGGAAATTTTGATTTAAAAAATTAATTATGCAGAAAATTCATCATCTTTATTGATAAGTAGGTGAAAACAAGTGATTACGGGCTCATGAATAGAATCCTTTCCTCACTAAAAAAAATGTGGTCATATAATTAAGAACAGAATTTTTGCCTTTATTATTAAAGAATCAACAACAATTTAAATATACTCTTTTGGAAACAAAACAGTTTAGAATTAAAATTCCCAATTTGGAAATTGTGACTTAAAAACTTCCAGAAAATTCAAAAGAATAAACTGAAAACAGCCTTTAAAATTTTAAGGAAGGATTAGTCATTTGGATTGTTTTTTAAATTCTCTATTCTAAAATTTCTTGAGACTGGGCGACTTAAACATAAAGGAGCTTCCTGGATCTCTTTTGTGGTCATATTTTCAATCACGCCATTTTCCATGTTTATTTTCACCCGCCTTTCAACGGGCCATGCAAACTCAATTCTTACTGCATATATGCCACGAAGAATTTTATTATTTCTCTGGAATATGGCAAAGACATCACCATTGGATGTTGATAATACAGTTTGTTCTTCGGTTGAGACGGGCTCAAGAATGTTATATCTTCCTCTCACTTTAATTAGCTTCTCAGGAGGAAAAGTGTATCTTCGTATTTCGAATCGCCGGTTCGGATTCTTTTTGGGAATAAGCCGAATAAATCCAAGGTCCTCACGATTATCTCCAGATACGCGTGAAGAAGAACGACTGGCAGGAGGAGACCTGGTCCTGGCACGAAGATGCGTCTCGGCAGGGGGAGAAGAGCTGACTGGTGAATGAGGTCTGGCAGAAGGAAACAATATTTATGACTTAATGAATATTTGAATAATTGAATTTGATCAATTGTATAACATAGTAATTATGTAATAAGTTTTAATAATTAAATTAATCAATGGAAGATACCTTTCAGCAGAATGACGTCTGTCCGAAAAATAACAGGGTCTGGAACGAATGACACCAAAAATAGGTTCACCGTTTGGTAAACACTCGAATTGTAAACTCAACTCTGCAACAAGAAACGTGGAATTAAATTTCACTTGTACATTTTCTCCTGGCATAATTTTCTCTTCCGGAACTAGGATTACTTAACGTAAGACAATTTTGGGGCAGTGCTCCCAATCTTACTCCCCACCCGCACTACGCATGCGTTGCGCCGAATTTCTGATTGGCTGCATAGCGCGCGCTTATTTAAAATGTTCAAAATATGCAAATTATTTGTTTTAAATAAATAATAATTAGAAAATGCATAAAAATACATTTTTCATTGCAAAATAAACTTTCGCAGTCATACGTATAATAATAATTTGATTTCACTGCTGAAAAAGATTATTCTGCTGCAATTAATTATGAGAAAAATTTGTGTTTCTTCGATGTCCGAAGGAATAATGTTTTTTCAACAGTTAAATCAAATAATGATTATATCTATGACTGCGAAAGTATATTTTGCAATGAAAAATGTATTTTTATGCATTTTCTAATTATTATTGGTTTAAAACAATTAATTTGCATATTTTAAACATTTTAAATAAGCGCGCGCTATGCACAGTGCGGTTGGGAAGTTTGCTAAAATCTTACTATTTCCTGTGAGGAATGGGGCAGTGGAAATTGGAAGTTCTCACGTGGAAAAAACTAATACTAAAAAAAATATTGAAACTACGTAAGTGACGTGGATCGAAGAAACCAGCTTTGGGACCAAAAAATCGATTTTTCATTTCTCATTGATTCTGAATAATGAAGATTTTTTCTATCGAATAAAAAAATCCCTATTGCTCCACGGTCAAAACTGAATTTTCTGAAACTCAAAGCACGAGGGCCCCTTTGCTACACCTCACAGTGGGATGAAATCAAAAAACGAGGTTCAAAATAACTTGTAGCTGGCAATTCTTAACCGATTTTGGATTTTTTTTTCAGAAAAATTCAGCATTAAGTTTTGAAGAGATTGATGTGGCCTGATTTTTGAATTTTGTTTTGTTTAAACTTTTTTCTGTTTATTTTTTGTTTTTTTCTGTTTTTTTTGTTTATCTTCGTGAAATTTTTTTTCTATGAGTTGATTGTTATAAACAAATTAACTTAACAAATAGTCTACACTATGGATTCTTCGTTTGCAAAATAAACTTTTTTGTTAAAATTACTTGCTACTATCGTAAAAATAATAGCTGATCATAAAAATTTGACATCCGACATTTTTTATTAATTTTATAACCAATTTATATAAACAAATGCCTAGTGTGGACATTTAGAGGCAGAAAAAAATCGTTTTTTCTCTTAATTTTTCTCAAATTATATCTCCAGTGATGTCTAATGATGGAAAATTATTTTTCGATATTTTTTATTGATTTTATAAACAAATTATATAAACAAATACCCAGTGTGGACATTTA
Source organism: Andricus curvator (assembly GCA_932195095.1). NCBI lineage: Eukaryota > Metazoa > Arthropoda > Insecta > Hymenoptera > Cynipidae > Andricus > Andricus curvator. The sequence continues at coordinate 10,559 of CAKNYM010035526.1, forward strand.
AAGGTAAAAAGAAATCGTTTTCTCCTAATTTTCCTCAATTTATTCCGCCAGTGATGCTTAATGATGGAAAATTATCATCCGATATTTTTCATAGATTTTATAAACAAATTATATAAACAAATGCCCAGTGTGGACATTTAAAGGCCAAAAGAAAACGCTTGATCTCCTAAATTTCCTCAAATTATGTCGCCAGTGATTTTTAGTGATGGAAAATTATTATCCGATACTTTTTATTAATTTCATAAAAAAATTATATAAACAAATGGCCAGTGTGGCCACCATGGACTAGAAGCATTCTGATAGTATTCTAGATCCTGAAGCTCTCGAGCTCCTTATCTTAGATTAAGGATTATGATACACAGCTTTGAGACCAGTTGCGAAAGAATGAATGTTTTCTGCCTTTAAACATCCACACTAGGTATTTGTTTATATAATTTTTTTATAGAATTAATAAAAATTATTTGATGATAATTTTCCACCATTAAACCTCACTGGCGACATAATTTGAGGAAGTTTAAGAGAAAAAGCGATTTCTTTCGGTCTATAAATGTCCACACGGGGCATTTGTTTATATAATTTGTTTATAAAATCTATAAAAAATGTCGGAAGATAATTTTCCATCATTAAATATCATTGGCGAAATAAATTGAGGAAAATTTAAAAAAAACGATTTCTTTCTGCCTTTAAATGTCGACACTAGGCATTTGTTTATATAATTTGTTAATAAAATTAATTAAAAATATCGGATGTCAAATTTTTATGATCGCGTATTATTTTTTCGATGAAATCAAGTAATTTGAACGCAAAAATTTACTTTGCAAACGAAGAAACCATAGTGTAGACTATTTGTTAAGTTAATTTGTTTATAACAATCAACTTAACAAGTTCATAATTTTTTTTTGCTTTCAACTACCCCTGTGCATAAAGTCTGGCAATGCTGATCATAGACAAAAAATTTTCACGAAGATAAACAAAAAAAACGAAAAAATTGACTTTTTATTTACTCTTTGCATTAACATAAAAGTTTAAACAAAAAAATTCAAAAATTAGGCCACATAAATCTCTTCAAAATTTAATGCTAAATTTTTCTGAAAAAAAATTCAAAATCGGTTAAGAATTGCCAGCTACAAGTTATTTTGAACCTCGTTTTTTTATTTCATCCCACTGTGGACCACACAGTGGGAAAAATATGACTTTTTTGGTTCAAAATAACGTACAGTCGACAATTATTGACCCATTTGGACAAAAAAAATTTGAAAAAAAGCTGATAAGATTCCTAAGAGAGTTGTTGAACCTGATTTTTAAATCAGGCTTTCAATTTTTTTATAAATAAACAAATATGACGAAAAAAATGGCCATTTGTTTTATTTGACGTTCCCGGTGCTCGTCAATAACAGGAAAATTATTGAAATCCCCTAAGTTTAATAGAGTAATATCTGTTCAAGATGTTCCAATATTATTTAATAAACAAAACAAATTTATATAAACAAATTTTTTGTTGAAAGAATGTTTTCTACGATTATCCATAATTTTACGTTTTTTTTTAAGTTATATTGCCAGAAATTTGGATGAAACCAATATGATGATAAAGAAATTTCTTCTTGAGATTATTATTGTTAATATATTGTAAACAAATATAATAAACAAATGCATTAATCAGACATTTTTCGACAGAAAAATTCTTTTCTTTCGATTGTCAATTTTTTTAATTATGAACTTTATAATAATTTTAGCAAAATTCATAATTTGTTGATTAATCTTATCATTTTTTTAAACAAATTTAATAAACAAATGCATTATTTGGGCATTTGTCGGCAGAAAAATTCGTTTTTTTCATCGCAGTCCTTCCATTTGGGAACTTCATGACAATTTCAACAACATTCATAATTAGTTGATACATTTTATGATTTTTTTAAACAAATTTAAGAAACAAATGCATTAATCAGGCATTTGTCGACAAAAAAATCGTTTTTTTCTATGTCAACTTTTAATTAGGAACCTCATGATAATTTCAGCAAAATTTATAATTTTTTGATCAATTTTATAATATTTTTAAACAAATTTGATAAACAAATGCATTATTGGGCCATCTGTCGACGGAAAAATTCTTTTTTCTCGATGTCAGACTTTTAAATTGGGGTCTTCATAATAAATTCAGCAACATTAATGATTAGTTGATAAATTTTATGATTTTTAAACAAATTTAACAAACTAAGAAATTTGTTAGAAATTCAATTTTTCAAACTAAGATTATTCGGGCATCTGTGGACGGAAAAATTTGTTTATTTCGATGTCAGTCTTTTTAATTGGGAACTTCATGATAATTTCAGAAAAATTCATGATTCCTTGTTTATCAAATTTGTTTTAAAAAATCCTAAGATTAATCAACAAATTATGAATTTTGCTAAAATTATGATAAAGTTTCTAATTAAAAAAACTGACATCGAAAAAAAAAGAATTTTTTGTCGAAAAATGCCTGAATAATGCATTTGTTTGTTAAATTGGTTTGAAAAATCATAAAATTTATCAACTAATTATAAATGTTGCTGAAATTGTCATGAAGTTCCCAACTGAAAGGACTGGCATTGAAAAAAACGAATTTTTCTGCCGACAAATGCCCGAAGAATGCATTTGTTTATAAAATGTGTTTGAAAAAATCATAAGATTTATCAACAAATTATGAATTTTTCTAAAATGATCATAAAGTTCCTAACTTAAAAAATTGAACAATTATTTATTTGGGAAATAATCGAGTAAGTTTGAAATATATTTAAAAATTCTTAAAAGATTCCAATTCATTTTAAGGATTTTGAAAGGCTTTCAAATGAATTAAAAATTTGGATCAAAATTCCTAGAAAAACTAACAATATTTTTTTGGAAAATTAATTTAAAAAGAACATTCAATATAATTTCCAAAATTTTCAAAAAAGAGTCTGGATGATTTCAAGATAATTTTTTTACTTTTGCAGGATTTTCAAAAAATTGTAGAAAAAATGTATGGTCCAAGATAATAAAATTATTATTATATTCCTGAAAAATTCTGTAATGACTTTTTTAAATAAATTTTTAAGAGAATATTAGAAAAGATTTCAAAAACAATTTTAATGTAAAAATTAATGTTTCTAGCTTAAAATTGCTTAAAATTATAAAATTTTGAAAATTTATAAATTTTTTGATTCGTTCCTCAATTCATAGCATTAAAAATAATAGTTCAGATTTCTATTTTTTTTTTTTTATTTTAACTGTACAATGTATAAAAGTTAAAATTTTGCAGTTTAACGGCTGTTAATTAAAAAATTTGCAGTTGAAAAGTTTTAAAAGCTTTCATTTTACACGCGAAATTTATTAAGCGTTTGAATTGATATTTTTCTAAGCTTTAATTTCAAAAGTTTGAAATTCGAAAGTATTCCACTTTGAGTGTTTTGATTTGCGGTTCAGTTTTTATAACCACAAATGACAAAATACTTATCTTCAAGAGTTCAAATATTTTTTGAACAAAAAATGGAATACCTACATTTTTTATTACAAAAAAAATTTGTAATGAAAAACGAACTTTCAATAAAATAGTTAAGTTTTCAAAACAAGAAATAAATTTTCTACCAAAAAAAGACAAATTTTCAACAAAATAGTTGAATTCTTAACCAAAAAAGAATGATGTTCACACAAGCAGTTGCATTTTTAGCTGAAAAAGAGTACATTCTACGATGGTAGATGAAAAAAACAAATTTTCATTTAAAAAAGAAAACTTCTCAGTCGAAAATGGAATATTTTTATATTCATTTAAAAAATTAATTTTTAACCATAAAAACAAAGTGTTAACTGAATAGTTAAATTTGCAACCAAGGAAATGAATTTTCAACCAAAAAGATGAATTTCTCACGAAGATGATTAATATTGACTAGGAATCTGTATTATCATCGGAGATGGTAACGATCGATCCGAAGAGAACTCCTTTCACACACACTGTGAAAATGGAAATCCACAATATCGTCCAAAGTTATATCCTCTAATACAGAAAATTTTAACGTTATCTCAGACTAGAGGGATATATACATTATTTTTCTAAAATTAAATTGATTCAGAAAAAAAATCTCCTCCTTTCGCTCCGCTGGGATTCGAACACCAGATCAACTGATTTCCGGTCAGAGAGATCAGAGGAGGAATCCTTTTTCGGAAATACGCTTTATTTTGCAAGATGTTATATACAAATCAATTTTCACTAGGAATCTGTATTATCATCGGAGATGGTAACGATCGATCCGAAGAGAACTCCTTTCACACACACTGTGAAAATGGAAATCCACAATATCGATCAAAGTTATATCCTCTAATACAGAAAATTTTAACGCTCTGATCTCTCTAGTAGCTCAGTGGTTAGAGCACCGGAAATCAGTTGACCTGGCGTTCGAATCCCAGCGGAGCGAAAGATCTTTTTTCTGAATAAATTTAATGATTAATATCCTACTACAAAAGAATAATTTTAGTCAAAAAACCTAGACTTTTTACTGGATATGTAAAATGACAAAAACATGTTGAAAAATAAAAAAATAATTAAATTTTCGAAAAAGCAAAAAAGATCGACTCTCAACGAAAAATGTAATAGTTGATATTTCAACCAAATTTGAATTTAATTTTAAACCAAAAACAATTAAATTCAACCTAAAAAGACGAATTTTCAACAAAAGAGTTGAATTCTCAACCAAGACAAATTTTACAGTCAATAAAAAAAAATTCATTTAAAACTTTTCGCTTCAAAACTTGAAAAAAAATGTCATCAGTGCTTCAGCTTGATGCGAATGCGCATGCGCACAGTAGTCTAAGTGCAACTTAACAGTCAGTCCCTTATGGCAAGCTGACGAAAAAAAAAAAATAATATTATAACAAAAATCCTTTCGTCAGGATGTGTATTGGAATTAAAAAAAAAATCAGCCAATAATCTCATTTACGAAAATGCTACCTTTTAGTTAGAGCGTTTCGTATGGTACAAATTCCGTCTCAATGGAGACACTTTTTGAATTCTATTTTTTATAACACACGCATTCTGGATTCTTCCGGAATTTGCATAAATTTCAAAAAAATATACTTAAAATTATAGATATATTATATTATTATATTCACCAATAAAATCGAGGATAACCGCGAATGATAAGACGAGAGTGCAAATAATTCCCATCTTCTCTAGTTAGACGAAAAACTGAGTGACGTAATTTTATTCTGAAGAATGTTGTTAAGAATGTTGAATATTCTAGAGTTTCATCAGATTATATAGTACATATATCGTATAGTCGTTATCTCATAGATAGTAGGTGTCAAGCTTGTCCTTCCCAGATATTTACATTTCATTAGAGTTACTTTCAAGGAAAAAAGTGTAGTTAATGTATTCGTTAAAACTGATATTACTATTCATACAATCTTTCACGTTTTTATTCCACTATCATAAATTATTAACTCGATGAGTCAGAAAATTCGCGAAACTCCGCTTTTGATCCTAGAAGTTAAATTTTCTAATTAAACCCAAATTTGGATTAGTGAACGGGTGCCTAATGGAACCTATTTCCCTTTATTTTTTTCCTTTCACTTTATTTCCCCTTACTTCCCCAACTTTCCCACCCCTTATTTCTACTAATTTCCCCTACTCCGCCTCCCTTCATTTCCCGTTACTTTACATACTTCTCCTTCCCTTATTTCATCTCTCCTCCACTGCTACCCCTCTCCTCATTTCCCCTCACTTCATCTACTTCCCTTCCCTTTATTTCCCCCACTGTCCCTACTACCACTCCTCTCATCCCCGATCACTTCCCATACTTTCCCTTATTGACTCTCACACTCTACTTCCCCTTGATCCTGAAAATTAATCAATAAAGAAAAAATGAGTTTCGTAGCATATTAAGACGTTAATTGAATCATTGAAGTCTCCCCTACTCTCTCACTCTCCTTTCGCATATTTCTCCTCCTCGCACTTCCACTATCCCTCCCATTACTTTCTTCTGCAGTCCATCGCCCTTCCAACACCCTTCCCACATCTTTCCCCTACTTCTTCCTACTCACTGTCTCTCTCTTCACTTCTCCTACTTTCCCTACCCACCTCTCACCCCCTTTCTCTACTATCCCTCCACAACTCATCCTTGCTTTACCTCACGTTCATAAACCCTCTCCCCTCCCTTATCCACCCATAACTTTCCCTCATGTCCTTTACATCCCCTCCACTCACTTTCTTTCCCGAAAAAAGAAAATTTCAACCTTAAATTTTGTTAAATATTTTCCTGCGCCGCTATTTGCTTTTTAAGGGGAGGGGGGAGGCGCAAAATTATCTATTCGCACCAGGCGCAAAAAAGGCTAGTTACGGTTCTGCACAAAGGAAATGTAATATATTATAGTTCCGTTTCAGGTTGCAACTCAAGCAAGCCAACGTTTTGTGGCTCTGTTTACTGTTTTCTGTGATATTACAAAATGAGGTTGATGAAGTTACGTGACAGAAACTGGGAAAATTCGTTTAACAGCCACGCACTCATGGATTCTTGTTAACCTATATTTATTGTGGAAAGAGAGAGTCTAATAAAGTTTAAAATTATTGCAAGTACAATTTTATTCAAAAAAATCTGCCCGCCTCGCGGGCACATTCTCATCGCGCGCTTCGCGCGCGGCTCGCTTCGCTCGCAAGTTTCAGCGCGCCCACGGCGCGCACCTGTTGGATCTCGCGCTTCGCGCTCGATTATATGTTTATCTCGCGCTTCGCGCTCGATAATGCATTCACCTCGCGCTGCGCGCTCGGACACATTTGTCGTCTAGGTTTTCACAC